>NDGN011322892.1:0-12810 GCA_002564285.1 Tympanoctomys barrerae
AGTCCGATCTAGTAGTGAGACCCTGAACACCCTGTAGACCTTTCCCTAAAATTTAAAAAAAAAGATGTTAGGTTTTAGGATTTGATGTAATCGTCATGATAGTCTAAGTAGTTAGTAGGTAGACACTCAGATTTATTCTTCCAAATGTCAGCATTTGCTGTACTAAGCCTGCCCTGACTTCCCAAGCTTCTAGGTACTATATACTCTTCCAGCTTTTGTACTTCCTTATTGACTCATTTCCTCTGAGGTTCTACTATCTAAGTCTCTTAAGTACCAAGAAAGTGTAGTGCGTGTTGTGGGAATCTCCAAAATCACCCTGCGACCAATAAAGTCATGCTTACATACTATTAGTGCCCTGTCCATTCCTCTAAATGAGACGATGACATCAGGAAAGTCACATTTTCAATAAAGCTTGAGGTTATATCAGTTGATATCATTGACAAGAGTTTAAAGAACAGAGTTCTTATACCGTATTTTATTATTCCCAAGCTTTCTTCTGAGAAAAGAACTACAACCTGGAAATTTCTGGTCACTTTGAAAACATTTTGGGCTACAAATCCTGCTCAAGGAAATACTTGTGCATTAATTTTAATCTTTATTGTGGTAATCAGAGTACAATGGATATAGAGTAAAAAGTTTCAACTTTAAAGTTTCTACTCTAAGAGACTTTCTATGTTTTTAACTAATTTTAAAGCTATTCTCTAATTTCACAGTATAAGTTTGTTTAAAAACTTAGATGAATCCTATTTATGTATAGATGTTTGTTTAAAAGCAAATTATCAGACAAAGCTGTCATTTGAATGTGCATGCTTATTTAGTATTTATTTTTTAATGTAAGAAGTATGTCTGAATTTTTATACAGTACTATAATTATCAGGATTGATGACTAAAAACATTACTATGATCCTGAAAACATCCAAACTCTTAATATTCATGTCTGAACTTTCTATAGAATCTATAATGCCTCAATTTTCATATTTTTATAAAGCAGTGTGTAAGAAAATGGAAAAATTTTTTAAACTTGTTATGATGACATATTTGTCTTTTAGAGTTGTCACGTTCGCTTAGGAGCAAGTTCAGTCAGCCGGGCTGCAGATGGGAGAGTGGTGGGGTGCTACAGAACAGCAAGAATGAAAACAAATCGACAGTTCACCCAGTTCTCAAACGTTCCTGACAAGAGATATTGCAGTAGGCTGAATAATTCCGATGAAACCACTTGTTTCATCCTTGTGTTCAGCCTCATTTTTATTCCCATCAGAAATGCCGAGGTGTTTTTTTTTATAATGCAATGTAAATTCAGATCATGCAACTAATTAAAGTAAAACAAAAGTAAAGGAGAATATCATTTCACATTTTGTGAATGACTCAAAAACAAAACTTTGTTCCTAGGAAACATTCCAGGGTGTTTTGAACTCTATATACCCAGGGCATGTGCAGGAGTGGTCTCAGGGCATTCTCTGTCCCGGTGCTTGGACCATGTCAGGAGGAGATTTGACTGCTGTAGTGTGGCATTCTCTCCTTCCTGTAAATGTGGAGCCACCTGCAGGGGCCCATTAGGGTTCAGACATTGCTGTGTAAGTTCCACGGTCTGTCTCGGAGTGTCCTCTCTGGGTCTCGAGCTCACTTCTTTCAAGGCCATTCAAAGTGACATTCTATTAAGTTGACAGAACTTTCTGTGTTTGCTCAGGATGCCAGATAAAGCCGTGTGAACCTCCAGTCCATTCACAAGCATAACTAGCATGTTTATAGGAGCGTTTCCTTTCTTTCTAATGGTCGAGGAATAATTTATTAGCAGGATTGGCAAGGTTTCTAGGTGCACCATTAGGGGCTTGATTTCGCAAATCTGGTTTTATTGGTACAACTTGTGATAAGCCTGATTTCAGACTAGCTCAGATGCATAATTATATTCATACGATGATTAGATTTCAATTTTAAATTGTGATGTAAATAGCAAGTTCACTACAGCACAACTTTTGCCTGGTTAAAGAATTACCTTTTTATTATTCGCATTTAAAATTGCAGAAACAAAAAGAGGGCACTGTAATGAGCACCCATGACCAACATCAGTGAGATTCAGCAACCCAACATTTTGCTATGCTCAGTTAATAATTTTACTAAAGCATCTTAGGATATTACAGTTATGGAACACTGTAGACATGAGTGATTCAGTAGACCTATATGAAATAAGGCCTTTTTCCTTAGATAAATGAGTCATTACCAAAACTAACAGAATCATTTCCCGATTCTCTAAAGCATGGTCTTCATCACATCGACCTGATTATTTATTATGTACCTTTTTACTAATTTCATGAAGGCAATATTAATCAAGAAGCATGCGTAACGTTTGACCACTTTACAATATCTTTTGTCACTTCAAAGGGCGACACCTTTGAAGTATAAATGAACACACACGATGCTCATTGTTCCCTCTCTTCCCCTCCATGGTGCTCACTTGTTCAAACACTTGTATGACGTCCCACTTTCTGTTCGCTCCTCGTATTGCACCTGGGAAGTGAGGGCTCAGGCATAAATGGGGCCTGAACATTATTGTGAAAACATTTTAGAGACAGTGCCGTGAGCATTCTCAAGGCGTATAGAATAGGCAGAATAGCTGTGGAGCACAGCCCACCCAGCGAGGGAGGGTGAGGAGCCGTGGTTGTGCGCACTACAAGCAAGCAAGCGATGGTGGGTGTTTTGGTATCGTGGGCATTCCTCAGATCCCAACACTTTCAACAAATAGTTTTACCACCACTAATTAATACTTTTCTGAATCAGTGATGTCACTGGTGATCATCGATTGCTAATTTTCTAACTCTACCACTCTGCCTTCATTTAATTCTCCTTTGCAAGGTCTTTCTCTAGTGAGCACAGTATTCTTTTTACTGTAACAACTCACATTTTTTGTCAGGGCTTAAATCCTTTTCTTTAACTGTTAACTTTTACAGTAAGTAGATGGTGTTATAATTTCTTAAATTTGTGCTAAAGAAGAATTTTTAAACCTTCTTTTCTATTTTGAGTATCTTTATGGATGGCAGAATATTTCGTGTGCGAGATGTTTTCTTTAAGAAGTGTCTTTGCTGTCCGGGCTGCTCAGCTCACCTGCCAGTGTTTCCAATTTAATCTGGCTTCTTTGTCCCTTGACACATTTGCATTGATTTCCTTACCTTCTGGTACCACAGCATATTTCAGAGTAACACTATGCAGTCCTAGGTCTAATGTTCTCTTAATAGCCCTAATGTTTGCAAAATGTGAATGATAATTGAAGATTCAATTTGGGGAAATAATAGATATTCACTGCTAACAGTATTAGTGCTTCTACAGTCCTTTAGGAGATGGAACCAGGAATTATATATGCATGATGCATATTATATATGCTATTTATCATTCATATTCAAAATCATTGCAATGAAATTTTATATATTTGTCTTTTGTCTTACATTAAAGTATTATTTCTCCACAAAGACTTATTTAATTTATGCTAAATAGAAACTCTAACTCATAAATTAAACATTGAAAGCCAACTTTGTAAGCTTTACAAGCAATAAATAATGATCCCTTGGGGTTCATTTAAATATAGACAAGCGATACATCGCAATCCTTCCGTCAGTTCTGTGGTCATACTGCTTGTATTGACTGTGGGACAATAGAGTGGGACCGTAGAGTCACATTGGCTAGCAATACCACGGTAGCTTGGTTTGTGAGAGTTTACATACATGTTTGCATACAAGTCACACAAAACAATAATTTAAATGGAATTTATTAGTTTTGCAGGCTGTTTTTTAGCTGAAACATTGTCACATCATAATCTATTACTGAACAGATTGTTGAAAACAAACCAGTTTCTTATGTTAGTTTCTTGTCTATTGAACTTAAAAGTGAATTCTAGGAAAAAAAGATTTTTCTTATGTCTTGGAAAAGCTATGTAGCCTCACCTGAGTCAGGGATAACAGTGAGTACACGTGGAGGAAACTGTGAGAGGCAGGTGATTGCTAGCCTTTGTACTTTATCAAGGAGTTCTCATTGCAGTTTTCAATTTATTTATGTTTGTTTGTTTTTACTGATGGAGATCATAATCCTGTTCACAGGATCCAGTGAATTCCTGACTCTTCCTGGTCTCAAGATCCAGGGAAGCATTGAATATCTTGAACAGTAAGCTCAGAGTTGTTCATGGACTTTGTCAAATCATTGATTTTCTTCATGGAAGAACCAGAGCTATTGTTGAGTCAAAAATGAGTCACTCATCCTTTCTTGAGTTTTACCATGAGGCCCAGGCCCTACTCTCTTTTGTTGCTTTGGCTAAATTACTTATGCTACTTTTATTCCTCCCCTGTCACATGAACATGGTGGAGATGCCTGACTCTGCTGTTATAATGGTTTAATGGAACACTGTAGGCAGACGTTTTGGCTCAATGACGACAACAGTTACTGTGCAGGACACAGCATGCATGAAGAAATAGGAGAAAAGACAGAACTGGAGTGGAAATCTTTTCTTTGCTAGAGTCTTACAGACTTAGACAACGAGCCCTGGTTCCCGTGAGATTGCAGAGTGAAGGGAAGGGATGAGTCACAGGGAGACACAACCGAGCGTCGTGTCACCGCAACACTGATGCCACAACCTGGAACAAAACAGTGTTACAGAGATGTGTACCTTCTTTGGCTAGGTTAGCTCACACAGCTCAATAATTTCTTTGAAGCTATCCTGAATAAGATTGCTTTCCTGATTTCTCTGTTGGCTTTTTGGTGAAGTGCAGGGATGTTGTTTATTTCCCTGTGTTGATTTTGTGTCTTGCCACCGAGATGATTTTGCTTATTAGGTTTAAAAGTGTCGTGGTGGAACTTTTGTATATTCTAGGAAAAGTATTATGCTATCTGAAAATATGTACGTTGTACTTATTTTGCTATTTGTAAGTCTTTTATTTCTTTTTGTTGTCTGATTGGAGTAGCGTGTACCCTTGTGTTACTCCTGAATTTAGATGGACAACTTCAGCTTTTTTCCCTTTTGTACGATGTTGGCAGCGGGTTTGCAGCTAGAGGTAAGGTCCTTCTATACCTTTTTCATGAAGATTTTTATCATGATAGGTTGACAGATTTTTTTCAGAGGCCTTTTTCTCCATCTACAGAGGTGATCCTTGGTTTATTTCCTTACATTTATGTGGTGCATTGTGTTTATTGCTTTACACACATTGTTCCAATTTTCCATTCTTGGAATGAAATGAAGTTGGTTATGACAGATGATTTTTAAATGAATTTTTGCATTCTATTTGCCAATAACTAGTTGAGCATTTTTGCATCTGGGTTCACTGAGGAAATTGGCCTACAGTCTTCACTTTGTGCTGGGTCTTGCCTCTGTGGTGGTGATCTTGTTGGCTTTAGGAAAAAAGATTGGCAGAGCCCCTTTCATTCAGTTTCTTGGGAGATAAAGAACATTATTGGCCTGGGTGTTTCCTGGTAGGTACATATTTTGGCTACATCATTTTTATTGCTGATTATTGGACTGTTCAAAGTTTTCAACTGCTCTTATTTCAAAATACTCTTCTTAGTAAGTCTTATGTGTGTGACAACTTGTCCATTACTTCTAGGTTCTCTCATGTTTTGGAATATAAATTTGCAAAGTGCTTTTTTTACTTCTCTGAATTTCAGCTGTGTCTGTTGTTTTAATTTTTATTTCTAATTTCACTGATTAGTATTTCCTTCTTTTGCTATGCCTGGCTATTGATTTATCAATGTCATTTATGCTTTTAAAGGGCCAAACATTTGACTCATTATGTTTTGTATTTTTGTTTAGTCTCAATATATTATTTTCTTTTTTAAGTCCACCAATCCTGTTTTTAATTCCTTTCCCCCATTTTTTGCTTTTTTAGTTTGTATTCATGGCACAAAATGATTTCATTCATTGTGGAATTACAGGACACATCTGAATATTTTTTAGGTGCCCTCCTCTCTCCCTTTCCACTTGTCATCTCTTGACCTCCTTCTTATTTGAAAAAGATGTATCTCACTTTGCTGTTATTGGGCACTTATTTTGCTCCTCACTTTATGAATACTTTAGATCTGTTACATGAGAGAAACCATAGGATATGTAGGCTTGTCGACTAATTTAGTTCATGTAACCTTATGTTTCCGATGCATGTCCATTTTCTTTCACATGGCTTAGATTTATCCTTCTGTAAAACTGAGTGACATTCCCTTATGTGCAGTGACACGTTTTACTTATGCATTTGTCTGTTTGTGGACATTTAGGCTGCTACCAAGTTTTAGCTAGAATTAAGTGCGTTGTTGCAAATACTGGGATTAATGTTTCTTTGTGAAAAGATGCCTTTTACTGTTCAGGAAGATGTCTAATAGAGGAATTTCAGGGCCCAGTGGAATTTCTATTTTCAGTTTTCTAAAGAAACTCCACATTGATTTTCATAATCATTTTACTGATTTACATTTTAACCCCTAATGTGGGGTAGTTTATTTTATTTTATTTTATTTTATTTTTTGAGACAAAGTCTCACTATGTAGTTTTGCTGGGGATTGATATCAGTATCTTGTGCTTGTCAGGTAGGTGCTTATGCCTCTGAGCTATCTCCCCAAATTTTTTTTATTACATGTGCACTGCCACTTACTATTATTTTATTTCTTGATGATGGCCATCTTTTCTTAACTATAATGAAATTTCAGTGTTGTTGAAGTTGGCTATTTTTCATGTATATTGACCATTTGTGTATTTACCATTATATTTCTTCTGAGAAGTAAATATTTCTGTATCAGAATTTACTATAGTAACAACATTATTGAATAGTTATAGGAGTAGTGGACACATTAGTTTTCTTCTTGATTTTAGAGAGAAGACTTTTAGTCTCTGCATTATAGTATGATGTGGGCCATTTGTATCTTATCAATATTTCCCCCAAGGTCTTTCTGTGCCTATTTTATCCAAGTATTTTTTTTAAATCATAGAGGCTGGATTTTGTCAAAAACTTATAATGCATTCATTGGTGTAATCATGCAGTTTTTGTACTTGCTTCTATTTTACATGGTGTGTCACACTTATTCCTTATGCATGTCGAATCATTCTAACATTTCTAGGATGAAAGCTTCTTGGACATGATGTGTGATCTTTGTGATGAATTGGTGTGTTCTATTTGTCAATATATCATCAATGTTATTGTATGGGCTTCTAAGCCCATTGAAGATACTTGTCTGAGTCTGCATTTTTAGTTGGGTCTTTTTCTGATTTTGAGATCAGTGTGACACTGGCTTCCAGGAATGAGTTTGAAAGTGTTCCTTCCCTTTCAACAGTATTAAATACTTTGAAGCTTTTTGCTTTTATAATCTCTTTCTTAGTCTTCTAGAAATTCAACAGTCAATCCAGGAAGTCATAGACTTTTGTCAGTAGATTTTTAAAATTAATTTTATTGAGAGAGAAGTAGCAATGAGACAGTTTCAAAACAGGCTAGTAGGACAGTTACAATAATCAATACATAGTATATTGTTGTCTTCATAGTAGTTCTCTACAGCACAAGATATAAACATGACATCTTGTATAAACACTATTCAAAACATACAGTAGATCTTTTAATACTGCCTCAATTCCATTGTTTTGTGGTTGGATTGTTAAGAATTTTAAGTCTTTTTGGTTAGGGTTTTACAACTCATATGTCCAGGAAACTGCCACTGCTTCAAGACTTTATGATTTGTTGAAGTACAAGGTTTCACCTAACGGTCTCCAGTGGTGTCCACTGTGATTTCTCTCTCTGTCTCTCTCTGTCTCTCTCTGCCTCTCTGTCTCTCTGTCTCTGTCTGTTTCTCTCTCTCTCTCTCTCTCTCTCTCTCTCTCTCTCTCTCATAACAAGCTATCACTAGGTGATCTAGACTGGCTTTGAACTTGTGCTGGTCCTCCTGGCTCAGTCTGCCAAGTGCTGTGATTGCAGGCAATTGTACCAGTGGGATAGTTCAATTTTAATTGCATTAATGTAAACCTTTTGTCACTTTGTAACTTTGGCTAAGGGTTTTTGTTTTTGTTTTTGTTTTTGTTTTGTATTTTAGGGACGGGTCTACAGGATGTTCAGGATCTCACTACTAGATTGGACTTGTAGTGATTCTCCTGTTTACAGCCTCCAAAATGCTGGGATTATAGTCTCAATTGCTGTCTCAGTCTGCCCCAGGGGCAGGGCTGGCATGGCAGGCCTGGAGTTCAAATAACCATCTCCTCTGCGTACTTGCAGGCGCTTTAATTGGCTGAGCTATTTGGCCATAGTTAAGGGTTTAATCTATTTTATTTGTTCTTTCAAAGAACATGCTGTTTTCTTTGTTGATTTTTAAAAAATTTTTTAGTTAAATTTCATTAATTCTCTGATCTTTATGACTCCTCACCACAGCCTCCATTTGTGTTTGGAGGATTGCTGTTTTTCAGGTATCCTGAAGTTTTTGGCTAAGCTATTTGAGTTTGCTTCATTTTTCTAATGTAAGCATTGACTACAATAAACTTCCCTCTTAGGAGTATTTTCAGTGTGTCCCAGAGGTTATGGGGTGTTGTATTAGCATTTTTGTTTTGTTTCAGAAATTGTTTAATTTCTTCCTTGATTTCTTTTGTGACCCATTAAGTATTCAGGAGTGTGTTATTAAGTTTCCAGGTGTTTGTTTATACATTTTCTGTGGCATCTTTTGTGATTGATTTCTAGTGCACAGAAATCTGATATACATGGAGTGATTTGGTCTCTTGTATTTATTTAAGAAGTTTTTCTTGATTAGTATGAAGTCTGTTTTTAATAGGTCATAATACTGGCCATTACAAAAATGGAAATTATAACAACATGGAAATTACATTTGACTGCAAAAACAATGGTTATCATAAAAAACTCCAAAACAAAAAAATTGCTTACAAAGTTGTGAAAAAAGAAATCTTTCTACATTGTTTTTGCAAAAGTAAATTAGCACAACCTCTATGGAAGCCATCACAGAGATTCATCAGAAATCTAAAAGTACAAATTCCATTTGACCTTGCTCTAACTCTCTTGATTATCTTCCCAAAAGGGTAAGTGTCCTAGCACAATGATAGCTGTGAACTCATGTTTATAGCAGCACAACTTGCAATCAGCTGATTTATGAACAGGGCTATATGCCCGACATACAAATAGGCAAATACAATGTAGTATATGCACAACAAAATACTACTGTCCCATAGAAAAGAGAAATCTGGGTCATTTGTAAAGAAATGGATAAAAATGAAGATTATAATGCTGAGTCAAATAAGTCAGACACAGAAGATTAACTATCACATGATTAAACTTGAAAAGAAAGCGAAAATATGAATAATTTAAAGAACAAAAATAGAAGAATAGAGATAGGAAACAGGAAATAGATATATGGAGATAAAATAAAGGATTTGGCGAAGCAGGAGAAGAAAGGATGGCTTATTTGAGGAAATAGGGCCCAGATGTGTACGTGTGTGTGCCAGCTCCCCAGAAATAACGTAACTGTTATGTGTACCAGACCTATAGCAATGAAAGTGAAGGGAAGTAGCTAAGTCAAATCAGAAGGCGACTAGATCAGGGGCAGCAGGACTGGCTAAAGCACTCCCTGTGAATTAGCCTTGCCTTCCACTACTGCCTGCTGGGGTAGGTCACCCGACCCCTGTCCTCCTCAAGGAGAGCATGACGGAAGGAATGTGTCTTGCTGGGTTGCGCCTGTCTCTCCAGTGAGCAGAGACCGGAAGTGAAAGACCCTCTGCCACCTTCTCCTGTAGCAAATGTAGGGATCAATATGGGAAGTTCATTCAAAGAAATCCAATGATTTTATAAATTGTTATTAATTCATCAGAGTGACTTAGATCTGTAAGTTTTCTTCCCCTGTTACATTCGGAAATGAGAAATAAATTCCCAAACACAAGACAGATTCAGAAAGAAATTGATGTTCTGTCTTTGTGTCATGCATCCATTATCACTTAATTCAGTTTATACCATTTCTATCCAATTCTTATTACAGAACGTTTCTGATTAGTGTCTGTAAAATTTTACTTAAAAGTCTACTGAAATCAATAGCAATTACCATTAATTCACCTATTCAAATATTTTTGTTATATCTTAGATAGGGCATAGCACTTAGCATTCCTAATACAATAAAAATGAAAAAAATGTAAATATTTTTGTACCTTAATAAAATTCTCTTTCTTATTATATAATATATATTTGCTCATATATATATATATATATATATATATATATATATATATTTACTTTATATTGCTCTCTCCCATCTTACCACACTGGTGATTTTACCTTGAGGTCTGTCACTCAGTTAAACCTCCAGTATTTTATTTTAATTTTTAAATTGTGAGTCTGGATTTCCAAAAGTCATTCCTTTGCCCAGGCTGGGCTCAAACTCATCAACTCATCATTCTCCTCCCTCTGAAGTCTCTGAAGTGTGGCCGTTATAGGTATGCACTTCTCCTCTTATATATCAGTGTAAACGTTTTAGTAAAAATAACTTTAGAAAAGTATGAAGTTAGGGGCTGGGGAGATGGCTCAGTAGAATAAGTGCTTCTCTGGCAAGTGCAAGGTCTGAGTACAATCCCCAGTTCCACCACAAAAAAAAAAGAAAAGTATGAAGTAAAATAATCTGTTATTAATTATTTGATATTATTTTGTTGCTAACTTTTTGTATTTCTGATTTTAATTGGTATATATATATATATATATATATATATATATGCAATTGCTAAATTGTCGGATTTCATTCTATCACTGTGATAATTATTAGTATCCCATTTAGCTACATGTTTTAATTTACACTTTCCATTTTTTATTTTTAAATTAAATTTATTTTGACTTCCAGGCAGCCCCCAGACCTGAAGTGTGGGACCTCCCACCTGCTTACCAAATTCCCTTCCAGCCAGCACCCAGGCACAGAGTGTGTGTGTGTGTGGGGGGGGTACCATCCACACACTCATCAGAACTTTCTCCATTAGTAAGGCCTGGTGAACATGGATGCAAAAATCATCAATGAAATCATAGTAAATAGAATACAGCAAATCATCAAGAAGATTATACAGAATGATCAGGTAGCATTAAACCAAGGTATTCAAGGGTGGTTTAACATACACAAATCTATAAATGTAATATGCTATATCAATGGAGCCAAATATAAAAACCACATGATCATTTCAATTTATGTAGAAAAGGCTTTTGACAAAGTCCAACACTCATTCATGATCAAAGCCCCACAGATAATTGGAATAGATGGCCTTTACTGCAATCTGATAAAAGCCATCTATGACAATCCAACTGAAAATATAATTTTAAATGGGGAAAAACTGAAATCATTTACTCTCAGATCAGGCACAAGACAAGGATGTCCTCTATCATCATTCCTATTCAATGTAGTTCTGGAATCATTAGCTACAGCCATTAGAAAAGAGAGAAAAATAAAAGGAATAAGAATAGGTAAAGGAGAGGTTAAAATATCATTATTTGAAGGTGAAATGACACTCTACCTGGAAGACACAAAAAGTTCCACCATGAATCTAGAAATAATAAATTCAGTAGCATAGCAGGCTTCAAGTCAATACCCAAAAGTCTATAGCATTCCTGTACACAGATAACAAACACTGGGAGAGAAATTAGAGAGACAGTACACTTTATAATAGCACTGTGAAAAATGACATCCTTAGGAGTTTAACTAAGGAAGTAAAAGATCTATTTAATTAAAATTATAGTACTGTGAAAAATGAGATCGTATAGGATTTCAGAAAAAGGAAAATATTTCTTGCTCTTGGATAGGAAGAACAAACATTGTTAAGATGGCCATACTCCCAAAATTGTTACATAGTTTTAATGCAAATCCTATCAAAATACCACCAACATATCTCACAGACCTAGAGAAATCATTCCTAAAATTTATTTTGAACCAGAAAAGATCTAGAATAGGAAAGACAATCCTGGGCAACAAAGGCAAAGCAAGAGGTATTACAATTCCCGACTTGAAATTATACCACAATGATACTGTGATAAAATCAGCATGGTATTGGCATAAAAACTGACCTGAGGATCAATGGAATGGATTAGAAAATACAGATACAACTACAAACATACTCATCCATCTGATATTCAACAAAGGGGCCAAACATGCTTACTGGAAGAAAGATAGCCTCTTTAACAAAGGTCCTGGAAAAACTGTCTCTCTACATGCTGAAAAATAAAACTTAACTCAGGTCTATCACCATGCACTAAAGTAAAAATGGATTAAAGTTCTAAACATTAAAACAGAAACACTAAATCTCCTGGAAGATAAAGTAGGTGGAAATCTTAAAGATATAGGGTAGGCAAACATTACAGGAACAAAAATCAAATCATTACAGGAACTGCACAGTAAATACTTGGAAGAATTAACAACTGGGACCTCCTCTTATTGAGGAATTTCTGCATGTCAAAGAAATCACCAACAGAGTAAAAAGACAACTGACAATTTTGGAAAAAATATTAATCAATAACCACTTAGATAAAGGTCTTCTATCTAGAATTCATAAAGAACTGAAAACATTAAGGCCGCAAAATTTAAAGATCCAATCCAGAAATGGGCATCCCAGATAAACACACACTTCTCAGAGAAAGAAATACTACAGCAAATAAATACATCAAAATATGCTTCACATCATTAGCTATTTGGGAAATAGTTAATTGAGAGCAAATGTCTATACTAATAGTGTTTAGACAAGATACCATGTCTGCATCTTGTCCTCTGAATGACTACTACGAAGCTAAAAATATGCAATGTATTAATTATTGTAACTGTCCTAACCTGTTTTGAAACTGTTTCATTGCTATT
>NDGN011322925.1:0-15584 GCA_002564285.1 Tympanoctomys barrerae
TTTGATTTGAAACTGTCTCATTGCTATTTGTTTCTCAATAAAATTATGGAAAAAAAATCTTTACTATCCCATCTCTCTCCCTCCTCCAAAAGAACAACTAGGAAGAATTTTGTGTTTATTCTTCCTGTCTATGTCTCCATCATTCATGAATTCATAAACAAAGGTATAGTATTAATTTGCATGTTTGAAACGTTTTCATGAGCATGAGTATATAGAATTTCATTCTGCCACATAACTCTTCCTCTGTAATTTTTTTGAGAACTCCATTGTTAATTAATATAGTTAAACTCTATTATGAGCTGAATTGTGTGTCCTGTGAATTCATATGTTCATGTCCTAACTCCAATAGCTCAAAATGGGGCTGCATTTGGGATGGATCTTTATAGAGGCAAGCAGGAAGGAGATCAAGGGCTAGAGCAAAGATTCAGGGAGAGGAAGGGAAGGGGACTAAAAAAGAACTGAGATGTATTACACACACATACCAAATCCCTGCAAGTAGCTTAGTCATTGTGTATTGAAAACATGTCCTAATATACAATAGAACTTAGGAAAAATAAAGAGGCAGTTATGTTAAAACAATGCCACTAAGGCAGGCCCTAATCCACAATGACTAATATTCTTATAAATAGAGAAAAAGTGAGCACAGATATATGCAAAAGGAAGACCATGTGAAGATGTCTTTTATAATGAATGTATATATAAAATTATTGTATGGTTTATCCCACATCATGTAATAAGAGAGGAATGATTTAGACAGTCTTTAAGCTCTCTTTCAGTTGTGACATTCCAAGACAATAATTCTGAATAGGATATTATTTAGACTTAATGATATAAGATGAGATTATTAAAATAACATTTGCATGGTTAAAGCAATAAAATTTCTCTTGGAGAACCAAGGGCTGACAGTTACACTCATATAGTCCATGGTCTTTTATGATGTTGCTGTTTTGACTGTAAAAGGGGAAAATGATAGCCCACAGCTAACAAACACATCAATACTTGACACTGGGTTAAGCGTTTTAGAGACATCTTCACATGGTCTTCCTTTTTATTTAATCCTCATAAGTAGCCTATGAGGTAGGCGCCACCATTGTGTGCCTTTCTCAGATGAGGTGACTGTATCTATAAAGATGTCAGGTAAGTGCCCCAAATCAGTAACCAGAAAGGAGCAGAGTGTGCATTTGAACCCAAACCTTGAGATCTGGGTCTGCAGACATAATCTTATTTACTCTTCACTCACCTTTGCAGGTCCTGAAAACTTGGCCACAATAAGGGCAGCAAGGAGGCAAAGATAGGCTTCTCAGACTGATGGGCATCCGAGAGCGATGGTGTAAGTTCCACTATTACTATTGTGAAGCTTCTCATAAAACTAAGAGCTTGGTGAGAAATGAGTCATATGCCTCGTCCCTGGGAAAGGTGAAGGTGGTTTTCCTCAGGGCAGACTCTAGAAGACTGGAATCCAGGAAGAACTGCTGATAACAAAGGAGGAATGAATGAAATAAGTTATACCTAGGTGTTTACATTTCCTTAAAAGTGTTATGTAAAGTTTTATGTTGGAAGTCAGTTTAATAATTATGCTGTTAGTTTAATAAAATGTTCTAGATTTGGAAGTGTGAGGTATTGCAATGGGGTTGTGCTATTCCCCGCCCCTACCCTGCTCTGCTGCACATCACAGAGTGGGGTGTCCGGCTCCAATGCCAGCTGGTCACCATCTGGGTTGAGCCAAAAACAAATAAATCAGCTTGGGGAATGAAGAGAGAAGCCAGGACATTTCCCTCCTCTGCAGCTAACAACATCTGTGCTAAGGGACATGTCTCTGAGGCTCTCACTAGGTAACTTCCACATATTCAGTGGAATATCCATGTCTACTGGGTGGCCAAAGGCCTGGGCTCTATGAATCCCATGCACCTCATGTTCTCACAGTCCAGCAGCTTCCTGCTGTTGCTGACCCTTGGCTGGCTGGGCAACCTCTGTGTGGCTCTATTCTTCTATGACATGAGTAAAGAGTTGTTTCCTCTGTTTGATATCAGAGTGATTTTTTCTACTGATCGGAGTCTCCCTAATATGTTCTCTTGTTTATAAATTTCCAAAGATCCCATGATGCAGGGCAAAGTGTGTCATATAGCAAAAGGGAGCTTCAAGGAGGCTTCAACAGCAGCAAGAAGGTGAGCAATATTAATAGCAGCTAGAGTATCAGACATGACATTTCCCTTGGCCAGTAAAGAACGAGTGAGCCTCAATGGGTAGAGGGTACAGTTAGACTGGAGGAATGACTACTAGTGCTCTCCACCTCAGCGGAAGTGTGGTTAACAGCAGCGGACGGACGACATTTCAAAGTAGCTAGAGGAGATTTTGAATGCTCCCAGCACAAAGAAATGATGTATGCCTCAGGTGAAGGATAGGCAGTTTCTCTCATCTGATCATCATGCATTATATGCATGTATGGAAATGTTGCACTTTATCCTATAAATATGTGTAATTACTATATGTCAATTAAAACTAGAAATATATTTTTAAAAGAGAGAAGAAACTTGAGGAGAGAGCAATGTTAGGAGTGAGGAAAATCTATATTAGCAAACACATGACCAATAAGAATCCTGATCCTCTTTTAAATAATGTGAGAGATAAATGAAAAAAATGAAAGATGTTTGGCACTGTGAATGAAGTTTCTCAGTTAAGGTGCATTTGAGTATGGAGATGTACAGGGAGTACCAAAGGCCAGTGGAATGTCTAGAAGGTAAGACTAGAGGAAGTTGGAAGGGATAAAACATGAAGGGTGTACTGGGGTAGTACTGAAGGCCAACTTAAAAGCATGGGCTTCATTTTTTTTTTCAGTCCATGGATTGAACTTGGGCCCTTGTACTTGCCTGGCAGGCACTTATGCCACTCAGCTATATCCCCAGCCCTTGTGGGATTCATCTTAAGGCAATGTTAGGCACCATGTATTCACAGTTCCTGGGACATGAACTCTATTCAGTTGATATCACTGAAAAAGCAAGGGACTACTGAAAATTTTGGTAAAGGGAAAGGTTTACCAAAAACCCATGCTCTATTGCACTTGCTCCGCCAGAACTGTGCAGTCTGCCTTGGAGTGGGAACAGGGACAGGTTAGAGATCTATGGCAATGTGTCGTTTTTTGAGAACTCAGACTGTTGGGTATTCTGAAGTCAGAACTGCAGATCTCAGATATGGGAGCTGATGGAAAGGATGGCATCAAAACACCTCTGAGGTCTAGCACCCAAGAGGTCAGATAGCTAAAAATACCACAACATCTCCCAAAGAGGACCCCAGGTAGGTGAAAATGAGGAGATGGGACAGATGCACATTTAGTGGCGACAATTATTTAATAAATACCCTTGGATCTTCTGGCCTTTTCTCTCCTGTTATTGTAAAGACATTCATTTTTCTTCAAACCCAATAAATTATTCTCTGTCAGCAAGCTAAGGAGGGGGTGGGGGTGAAGCAAGGATCTGGGTTTGCTCTTGGCTTTTCCTCTGTCTAGTCCAAACACTGGAAATGTCAAGTTTGCTCACTAATTAAACATGTCTGTCTTGGACTGCACTTGTATCTTTCACGGAGAAGGTATAGATTTCCAGGGAGACATTATACATTCATGTTTCCAAATACAGCATTCTGAAATCTCCCCCAGTGACACAAATACCAACTTGGTGCACGTGTCTCTTGGGAGGAAAGACGTTCGAGTCAGGCAGCGCGGGTCTGGGAGACAGCCAGGACATGGTTGGTGCATGTCCTTTCATTTATTTTCTGAGAAGCTGCACCAAGAGCCTGTGGGGCCAGCCTTGGGCCTTTTGGATTTGCACACACCGTGCAGCATTGTTTTTCCTAGGATTGGGTCATAAGAAATCTCCTCTAGTCAGGCTGAAACTGTCCCTGCCCCTGTCTTTGGTGTCTGGGTGGCAAGGAGCTGACTGTTTTCAAGCATTTCTGTAGCCACCATTTTGCAAAGCTTTCTAGAATCCTATGGGGGACATATCACTATCCCTTATGTTAGGCAAAGAAAGAACTCGGGCTTGGTCTTAAAATCTATATGGAATGAGACTCATTTATTGGATATTTCCTGGATTACTGGTTATATGTCTCATTCTGTTTTAGGTGCTGCAGATACAAACATAAGCCAGACTGGCATGTCCCCTGCCCATGTGAAGCTTTAATGGAAGGAAAAGCAAGTAACAGTCAGGTACTGGCTAAGTAGCAGAGCCCCTTGCCTGCCTGACTTCAAATCTCTGGTTCATCTTCCTGGGAGCAGCCCTTAAAAATGTGAGGTGAAGATGTAGAAGCCATCTGAACCTTGTAGAAGTCATGGAAAAAGGTGGTTGGCGGCAGAAATAGCCTGACTGTTACAAGAGTGAAAACATTCTGTTTGTGTCACAGTACCAGGGTAGTCATCCTCTTGGAGGAGAGATCCCAAGGGAACTGAATGGTCCCCACCATGCTCAGTCACAAGTCTGTGGGAAGACAGTCTTTTATCCAACTCTGCTGGACCTGTTTGAACTCACAGAGGCTCAGCTTCCCTGTCTGAACTTGGCCATCTCAAGGTCACCAAATCATGAGATAGCAGTCTCTGAGATTCCATGGACCAATAATACTTTTAACCTATGAGTGCTTGGAGGAAGCAGAGTTGAGGTTAGGACACTGCCCTGAAGATAGAATTAGAATGCATCTTAATTTGTCTTGTGCTGCTCTCACATGACACCCAGTGCTGGTTTATTTGGCCTGCGATTCCAATGGCTCCCAAGTCCAAACGGCATGGTGTCACCTCTGGTGAGGGTCCTGGACTGTAATCCAACATGGCAGAGAAGCGGAAAGGGAGCTGGTCATGTGCAGGAGGGGCCAAGCCTGAAGTGAAGTAGTCTTATTTTGTAACAGTCCACTCTTGTGGGAACTAGCCTACTCTCCACAAAGCCATGATTTATCTCTCCAAAGGGTGGTGAACTCATTCCTGAATCAACTTGCATGGGGCTCCATCTCTTCGTGGTTCCACAGCCACACTAGAGACCATGCTCCAATCACAAAAATTTTGGGGAACACATTCAAACCATATCCAAAGGAGAGCAGACACTAAATATGGATTTTAAAAACCTTGTTATGTACTATAACCATCTCTGCTTAAAGAGAATTTTTTTCAGATCAAGCAAAGAAAGAAAGAATAGGGCCAGCCAGATAGCTCCACAGATTAAAGTGCCTGCTTAGGCAGATGCAGAGATTGGGGTTTGATCCCAGGAGTGCTGTGCCAGCCCTACCCCCAGACAGGGATTGAGACTGAGTGTGGTGCCACCCCTGTAATCCCAGTGCTTGGGAAGCTGAACAACAAGAGGATTACTATGAGTCTGATCTCTGTAGTGATACCTTGCAGACCATGTACTAAATATACTTTTTTTTGAAAAAAGAGAGAAGAAATAATATAATTTATAGTAATATAATTTATAGTAACAAAATTTAAAGGAGGTCTTTAAATTGAAATAATTTAGCTATTAAAAAAAATACCTCACAGTATTGTCTCATTCCTCTGTAGACAGTGGTGAAAATAACACCATAGACAACCCCCTCTCTGGGCCTGGGCCCAGTTGCTGGAATGAAGGTTCCTGGGCCTCTTTTAATTGTGTGAGCTCCCAACTTGAGGCATCGGTGAGGCACTTGGAGCTAGTCTCTCCGGAAGCAGGGGTTTGGAACTAGGGGGTTTGGAAATAGTCTCTCCAGAAGCAGGCAGGTCTTGGCTGCCTTCCACAGCAGAGCTGCGTCTGGAGGCCTTTATTTGGTCTGTGATCATGGAAATGGCAGCCTCCTGCCAGAGGAGCTCCCTCCAAGTCCTGCCATATGCGGGCTGCATTTCTACTGGGCCTGGCAGCTCTTTCACTCATAACATCAGTCCCCACTGATAGATTCATCCCTGTCACACTATTTACTGAAACTAGGCCACTTAATTAAAAGCGGGAGCTTTTGCATAAACTCCAACAGTGGCTTTATAAATTCCAAGCATTGTAAAGGGACCAGATGGAAGAATTGGCCAATTATCATGGAGGCCAATGTTTCCACCCTTTCCAAAGTGCTCCTTAATCATGAAGGCACCTGCTCACCTCAGGGAGCGTGGATGTTACTTCTATTGTCAGTTCACTGTGAACATGGAAAGGGCCAGACCCAAAGCAAATATGATTTGCTTTCCTCAGATATTTACACCAGAAAGTCAGGGGTTCAGATATGCATTTATTAGACAGACATGGAGCCAAGTAAGTGAGACTGAGGGAGGGGAGGATTGCAGGGGGGTAGATACACTGCGGTTGTGGCGCCTGGGCACAAGGCTGGGAGGGAACACCAGGGAAAGCAAGTAGAGCTGCAGGAGGAAGTTACTAGGCACAGCTCCGTTTGCTGGGTACCAGCTTTGCGTCTTGCACTGTGTGCCGACACTGGCTCCCGGTGGGACCTCCCATGGGTTGTCCATTGGTTTCTCCTGGTTCATTGTCCACCCCTTCCCACTCTTGCCCATGCTTCAGTGGCTGACTTACATGAACTGTGTCATCAGACATCCACCCCCAAATTCTGGCTAAGCCTGCCCAGTAGAAGCTGCCAGTGGAGATAGCTGGGATGGTGGAAGGGGACAGGAGGGTATGTGGGTTGGCCAGGAAGGCCCCATCTCTCATCAGGTGGTTCTTCCTGTGTCTATTGTCCACTTTAGAAAAGTATCCATGCCCTGTGCTCCTTCATGTCTGCCTGAGGGGTCAATGGGGAGAACTTCCTGCTGTGGCTAATCCTGGATGCTGTACTATCTTTCGATGGTTTCTTTAAGCCTTACAGTCATTTTATTAACATTCCTCAGAATTACCCAGCCTGAGTTAAACCATCTCTTATCCAACAGGACCCTGACAGAGGCAAGAGTCCTTAGTAGCATCAAAAATGAGCACACAGTCCCTGCTTTCCTTTAGTAGTTTATAGTAGAGTTGGAGATGAGACACAAAGAAAAGGAACAGATTTGCTTAATAAATCAAGGCTTTTATGAAGTGAGCTCCAACAATTTCTGATTTGGAGCAGAAGTTCAAGGTGGCTGAAGCATCAAGGCGGGCTTCTGAGTGAAGGGAGTGGCTGAGTTAAGCCCCAGAATAGCTAGAGTTTCAGGGTGGGGAAAAGGGAAATGTCTTGCTGAGTTTGAGAACAGTCTAAGTAACAACCAGGAGTCAGGACACCCTGGGGAAGAGACTCAACCCTGAATCTCAAGGGCCTGATAGGGAAGTAGGAGAGGCGAAAGAGAAATGTTGGAAGGGGTGGAGGCATGATTAGCCTGGGACTTAGACAGAATTCATAGAACCAGGATCTGCTAAAATCTTTCCTACATCATCTGTCTAAGACAAATGTGCTTCTTCTCTCAGGCTCATTCTTTGAGTGATCTGGTGGTAGAGGAAGAGCATGGCTTGTCCTCACTGTCAAATCCACAGGTGAAATGCTCCATTGTTGGAGACTCTCTATGTGGCAGCCAGTGTCCAAAATGGCCCAATGGTGCCCAGCACTTGTATTCACCATCTTGTGCCACAGTACTTTGCCACAGGGTAGAGGTGAGACAGTGACTTGGATCTAAAGAAAAGAGTAAGGTCGAGGAGGGAGAGAAATATAGGCGGACACTGGCTCAGTCATGGAAGGCAGTGGGCAGCTCTTTCTTGTCCTCACAGGTCACTTGCCTTGGGGTTGCATGCAGAGCTGGGAAGCAAGATGGGCTTCAGATGATCCTCCCGTGATTGGACCCCCCAGCTGACTGCTGGATTACGGCCTTGTGTGGATCCTAAGCCAGCACCACCACAGACAAGCCACATTCAGGTTCCTGACCCACAGAAACAGAGGAAACAAGTGCTCATGGCTTTATGTTGTGATTTTGGCATATAGAAAGTGGTAGCCAAAGCACTTACTCTGGCCACAAAAATGACATCAGCACCACACTGCATTTCTTGTTTCTCTCGTGCCTCATTCCATCCCTGACCTGTATGTCCCACATCACATGTCTCCTGTTACCTTACGGTCCTCTTCTGTCCCACTCTGCTCCCATACTGCTGCAGCCACATAGGCCTCTGGCTGCTCTTTGAATGGGGTGGGGGTGGGGGCTCATACCTCAGTGTCTTTATACCTAGTGTCCTTTCTTTCTTTCTAGAACATTCTTTCCCAGTAACAGGGATGGTTGGCTCTCTTCCATTAAGTCTTTGCTAGCAAGTTGGTTTCCTAGTGAGCCCTTCCCAGACCACACTATTGCAAGCTACAACTACATTCTTCAGCTTCACTCTAACTTCTTCCTTGTTGTTTCTCCGTTACACTCCTCAACCCTGACATAAGATATATTATACTTATTTTTAAATTAATTATATTTTAATACATCAATACATAAAAATTATATATTAATAGGGCATTATGTGATGTGATATGTCTGTATAATGTTTAAATCAGGCTATACATAGCTATTTCTTTATTTACTATTGCCTTAAGTACTTTTCTCATTGCTGTAACAAAATACCTAACACTCGTAAGATAAAGGAGAAAAAATTTATTTCAGCTCACAGTTTCTACAGGTTTAAGTCTATAGTCAGGTGGCTCTAAGGCAGGGTGGCATTGCAGAGGGGTGTCATAGAGAAGACACAGTACAGGGCAGAGCAGGGAGGAAGCAACAAGGAGCAAGCCTGCCTTCTCTCTGTCCCTTTATATCTCTTATGACTTATATCTAGACGTCCCCCCAAAGCCTCATGTACTTATAGGTGGAGCTTTTCAGTGGATCTAGGGTATATGAGGGGTATGATACTAGGGTAAAGGGGGTGTGGTACTGGATTAGTCCATGGATTTGTTTATCATAGTTCTAGAGATGGATAATGAGAAACCCCCAATCTTGGGCATGGACGGTATCACCTGAATGAATGGCCAGTATCTTGAATGGGATAAAAAGAAAGGTGAGACTTGCTTTGCCACTTGCTGCTTCCTGCTTGCCCTCCCGTAGACTGTTTCTCTTGCAGTGCCCCCATGCCATGACCCTTGCCAGGAGCCAGCCAACTATGGACTGAAAACTACCAACGGTGAGCCAAAGTAGATCTTTCTTCCTTTAACTTGTGGGTTTGGGGTATTTTATCTCTGCAACAAGAAAAGTAACTAAGACAGATCTTAGTACCAGAGAACTGGAGTTGCTGCTGTGACTTCCCCTGACCATATAGTTCAGAAACTTTTGAAACTGGCTTGTAAGAAGAGTTTGGAGGGGTTTGGAGATGCCTGCTGAAGCAGCAGACCTGGAATACTGTAAGCTGAATTCGATAGGAGATAGGTTAGAGCTCAGCAGACCAGCATGCTAATAAAAACACATCAGATGAAGACCTGACTCAGGAGGTTTCAGTTAGGAACAGGGACTACATTGGGTATAGGACTCCCAATATATATATTGGGTATATAACACCATGTGTGTTATGCTTGGGTAGAAAGTTTGTCTGCATTTTGCTTATGTCCAGAAACTTTGCCTGATAGTGAGATTGAGGGCAGCAGACTAAATAATTTTGCAAAAGATATTTCAAGGCAGTCAAGTGTTGAGGTAGTGGCAGGGCTCTGTTAGTGGCTTTTTGTCAACTGTACCTTTAGCATCAAGAGAAAATAGCCTAGACGAATAATTTTTAAAAGTTTTCAGTTTGGTTAGAAGGAAAGCTCTAGTAAAGGTACAGCTTGCAAAGATGGAACACAGGAGAAACTGGTTGCTGAAAAGCTACAGGACAATAGAAACATATGGCCAGAAGACATCATGAAAACCATTAGATTCCAGTCTTTTCAGCCTCATGATCACATAGGTGAAAGACTTTGCTTTCAGAAAGGAGTCCCAGAAGAAGACCATGTTCCAGAATGGATGCAGCCTAGAAAATTCATTCCACGGATTGAGGTTCACGGTGCTCTGTAATCCGGGCACTCGAACCCTACTGCCACAAGAGAAGGACACCAGCTGGCTGCTGCTCCAGCTGGTGCCAGGCCTTGCAGTCATTCATGTGGTGCTGGCTTATGTGCATGCAGAACGCGAAGTTGTGGAGTCATGAGAGCTCCTACAAAGATTTCATAAGAAGGTCTAGAAGAGGGCAGTGTGTGTAGCTGTTAGTATGTGGAAGGTGCAATGGAGGATATAGAAGACTGCTGAAGCCAGGAACATGGATTGTCTGAGGAAAACTTGCAAAGAGCAGACAAATGCAGCCCCAAAGAGAAGCCACTGCAGCTACAACCACCAGCAGTGCAGAGCCATCAAGCTCTTTCGAGTTCATGTCTTGCCACAGATTTCCCTCAATGCTGGACATGGAACTACAGCACTTAAGGTGTGCCTTGTTCAATTTTGTACTTGCTTTGATCCCATTCTTTTATAACCCCCTGTTTCTACCATTTGGAATGGAAATAATTGTGTTGTGACATTGTACATTGGGAGTGTTTGATTTTCTTTTTATTTGTACAGGGGCTCACAACTAACCATTTACTTTTAATCTCTGAGGAAGTGTGATACTTGGACTTTTCAGCAGAGCATAAACTTAAAACCTTGGCAATTTTTAGAGATGGACTAAGTAGATGCCTTTTGCATAAAGAGATGGCTATGCATCTTTTGAGTACCAGGGACAGAATGGTGTGGTTTGTATCTAGATGTTTTTCCACAGTCTCAGGCAGTCATAGGTGGGACTTTTCAGAGGCAGCTGGTGTAGGATGTGTGAAGAGTGTGACACTGGGTTTAAGGGTGCGTGGATTAAACCACTAATTGGTTTATCATAGTTCTGGGTAATGGGAATCCCCCACCCTGAGGTTGGGTGGCATCACCCATAAGGCTTGTAGCCTGGGTAGGATCAAGGAGAAAAGGAGGGCTGCTGCTGCCTGCTGCTTTCTGCCTCTGCCTGCTTTTCCATGAACTGTTTCTCCCCTCTGGTGCCCTTCTGCCTTCCCACTATGCCTTGTAGCCATATGACTGTACATTGAAACTTCTATAAGCTATGTGTCAAAATAAACCTTTCCTTCTCTAACTTGGGGGTTTCAGAAATTCTGTCTCAGCAAAGAGAAAAGTAGTCAAGACAACGTCCCATCACAGTGACAAGCCTATTGCTCAGTACCAGCGCACCCAGGGTAGGGCTTCCATTATCCACATCTAGAAAAACACCGAACCAATCAGTAAACTAATCCAATTATCATGTCCTTAATCCATATTCACGTACCCTAGATACAATCACCTTCAAAAAGCCCCACCTATGAGGCATGAGGCTTTTGGGGGACATGCAGACACAACCCATAACCACCATTATCATGTCTTCTAGATTTTTGAAAAATACAATATATTATTATCACTTAATACCCTTACTATGCAACAACATCATGAGGCTTCTTGTTCCTATCTATCTATAATTTAGTCCCATTGATTAACTTTTCTCATCTCCCCATTCCCATTGCTGTTTTCCCATGACTACTCCCCAGCCTCTGGTAACTACAATTCTATTGTCAATACGTTTTAGATCCACATGGGAATAAGAATATATGCTATGTTGTCTTTCTGTGCTTGGCTTACCATAATGTCACTTACCATGATGTTCTCCAGGTTCATCTATGTTGATCAAATAACAAAGTTTCATTTTTTTATGTATGACTGAATAGCACTCTATTGTACATATGAACTGTATTTTCTCTATCCATTCATTTTGCTTATTTATCTCATTTATCTGTTTCATTGTCTCACTAAAATATAAGCCCCAGGAGGTAAGGGATTTTCACCTGTTTTGCTGATTTTACTCTAACTAGGGCCTGGTGTGTAATAGATGCATATAAGGGATTTGGTGAATGAATATCACTTTGCTAACAGAGGCTGTGCTATGCATTCACCATTTTGCTCCTCTGGCATACTGGAAAAAAATGTTACATTATAGATCAAAGGAACTTGGTAGGTATAATTAAGGTTACTAAATCAGTTGGTTCTAAACTGGAGATTTTATTTTAGATTATTTAAATGATCACAATAGAACCTAGGTTATAAGAACCCTAAAAAACAGAGAGCTAAAGCAAAGATGAAATCAACAAGATACAGAGTATTAAGAACAGCTAATGAGAAAAAAAGTGGGGGCTACATAAAAAAGAACATGGGAAGGCTCCAGAAGCTAACAGCTCCTAGCTGATAATAAAGTATAAGGACTTCAGCTGGTGATACAGCTCAATGGCACAGCTCCTGCCTGGCAAGCATGAGAAGCTGAGTTCAATTCCTGATACAAAAACAATCAAACAAACAAACAAGCAAACAGGCACTTCAGAACTACACCACAAGAAACTGGACCCAGCAGCAATCTGAATGGGCTAGGAAAGATATTCTTCCCAGAGCCTCATGAAAGGAACCAACTAGGAGAGACCTTGACTTTGACTTTCTGGGACACTCAGCAGGGAGCCCTGTTGAGGCCCTCTGAAGCTCAGACCTGTAGCCATGTGGGGTAATACATCAATGTTGTTTTAAACTGCTGGTGGGGTGGTAATGTGTCATGGAAGCAATAGGAAAGTAACACAGAGGCCTTTTAGTTACTGGTTGTTGTGTTACTGGTGTGTGTGGTAAGATCATAGACTTGTTGTGGGCTCCCAAGCAACAACAGGAGCAGACGCAGCATGAAATAAGAATTCAATGAGTGCCTGAATGATGGGTTGCACCCTGAAGTGGGTGTTGCATCTATTAGCTTTTCTGGAGCCCCCTGGAATGTGAGACTCCAAGGAGCCAGCACCAGCTACATTCTGTTCTGTGGTCTCAGTGCCTTGTAGCAGGATAATTGAGCAAACCCAAGAGCCACTGTTATGGTTTGTGTCCAGTTGTTCCCCTAAAGCCTCATGCAATCATGGAGTGGACTTCCAGATTAACTAATGATCCACTGGAATTATGGGTGTAAGTGCTGCTGGGATTATGGGTGTGAGTACTGCACCCAGCCTGGGGTGGATAGGCTGAATGGAACATAAGGGAAACAGACTTACACTCTGTAGCTGTTGCTGCTGCTCCTCCTTTTGCTCTCTGCACTTTGCCAGCGCTATGAAGGGTCGCTCTCTGCCATGTGCCACTCTGCCTTGGAGTCAGCTAAGTATGGACTGAAACTTTCACTAACTGTGAGCTAAATAAATCTTTTCTTCCTTCATTTTGAGTGTCAGGTATTTGTCCCAGCAATGAGAGAAGAGTAACAGACAACCATCTGGGACAGAGCTGCATGAGGAAAGCCTATGTCACAATCAGAGAGCCTGGATCCATGTGAACATTTGAATTCTCTTACCAGCTAGAAGTCAGCCTCTGGATACCAGCTGGAGATTACATGGAAGGCTAGAGTGTCAGATGAAAATACAGCTGAGAGCTTTACTATCAGAATGACCCTGGTTCACATGGTGTCTTAGTTACTTTTCTTCTTGTTGGGAAAAAAACATACCCACATGTTAAATGAGAAAATGTTCATTTTATCTCACAGTTTGTAGATATTTTAGTCCAGACTTTGTTGTCTATAAAGCAGAGCGGCAAGTAGAGGGGTAGCATGAAGAGAAACAGTCCATGGCACGTCAGACAGGAAGCAGCAATGGTGAGCTTCCTTTCCCTCTCTATTCCATTCAAGCTACAAGCCTATTGGTTGGTGCCACTCATGCCCTGTATGGGTCTTCTGTCTTCTGTAAATCCACTAAGCCACACCCATAGCTATTGTAATCCAATCAGCAGACTGGTCCAGTGTCCTGCACCATGATCCAGTCACTCCTCAAAAGCCTCACCTGGAAGCACACAAAGCTTTGGGGGGCATTTTAGATATAAGCAAGAAGGTAGGGACAATGATGGTACCCACCTTCTAAGAGTTTGGTGTGGAAGTGAATGAAGCTGTGCAAGTAGAGACTAGATATATTAGGTGCTCAGTAGACCATAGTTCTTATTATTTTGCCTCATTCTGAACACTATACTTTGGTGTTTCCTGGGGGAAAACTTCAGATAGTTTATAAGAACTACCCTTACAATAGTTCAGGTAGAAATCTGATCAGTGACATCAATTTTGACTTTTGCAGCAAACACTGCCAACACAACTCAACCCATCTCCGCATTCACACCAATGGGATCAGCTCCCTTCCACTCTCCAGCTGTAATCATTCCAGTACCATGTTGTACACAGAAACTAAAACTGGTCTTAATTGAACCACCATGGTTAAAAACCCATGATAAAAAATGACAATTTTGAGTAGATTCTTTTAGCAATGATGGAATGAAATAAGTAGATGGTTTTACCAAACGTATATACATTTGCACACACAAACGTACCTTTTCACTGCACTGCAGCACACACGCACACCTCACTGAAAAGGTTAAAGACAGTTAAGCTATCATGGGAATGGATACAAAATATTGCATGGGGAGTTAGAGGCAATAAATACAAGAAAACATAATGTGCCGTAAATTAAAGTCATTTATAAAATGCAACTGGTACCCACATAGAGGAAAAATGATTAGTCAGCAAAAATGGGGTGTGCTGTTATTTATTCACAGAGTATTCCCATGGGACAGAAGAGAATACATTTATTAAGCACTCACTGATATACAAATATGAATATATTAATGCCAGGCATTGAGAGCACATAGCTAAATTACTTGCCTCAAAATGATTTTGTTTGTTATTTCTAAGCTCAGAGTCTTCCCAGGCCTTTCTTAGAAAGTCTGCCCACCCAGCCATAAGTGTGGATCTCTTCAACTCTGGGGCTGGCCCTGACCAGCTCTATGGACAGTAATATTTGAAGGCTACTCCCAAGGCAAATGTGGTGGTGGATGCCTGTAATCCCAGCACTCCAGAAGGCTGAGGAAGGGGAATTAAAACTTCAAGGTCAGCCAGGGGAACTTAGTGACTTAATGAGACCCTGTCTCAAAATAAAAGGAAGAAATGATTTAGGGATCCAGCTTAGGGAGAAGGCCCTGGGCTCCTTCTGCTAACATAATGCTCCCAGTTTTCTTACAGAAGCAGACTCCTATTCTCAGTCCACATGTCTCAAATGCAAGCGACTGCAAGAGGGAAGCATGTGACCCAGGCCTAGCCAGCCAGCACCATGTGCCCTGCCTGCAGTCACTGGCTCAGTACTGAGCACCTGACCCTGTGGATCCAGTAGGATTCAGTTAGCTAACTTCTGTGAAAATAGATGATCGGTGTTTCTGAAAGGGGGTAGGCACCAAAGAGGAGATTCTGCTTAAGAATGGACACAAGAAGTACCATGGCTTAGCTGTAAGATGTCTCCTCAAACTCTCCTATGCTCATAGGTGAAGCTTGTAGGAGGTGATTGCACTATGGGTGTACTACAGCTGACTTGCTGTTAGGAGCTGTGTGCTGGGCAGAAAAGATGCATCCCAGAGAGTGGTCTGGAAGTGTATATGTCCCTCCTTGGAGGCTCACTTGTCCCTTTGCTTCCTGTCATGCGCAGCTTTCCTCCAGGACAGGCCTTTCAACCATACCACCAACTGTGCAAGGGCTAAAATTCTTAAATGTGAGCCAAAATAAACCTCCCCTCCTTTAAGTTGTCTGTGTGTGTGTGTGTGTGTGTGTGTGTGTGAGAGAGAGAGAGAGAGAGAGAGAGAGAGA
>NDGN011322926.1:0-12350 GCA_002564285.1 Tympanoctomys barrerae
ATAATCCCAGTGGATCATGAGTTAACACAAACTCTAGAAGTCCCCATCCCATGACTGCATGAGACTTTGGGGGGACAGCTAGACACAAACCATAACACTGCCTTACATGTATTTCTTCCTTTTCTCTCTTTACTTCAGTCTCTTCTTCCTTTGCTAAATTCTGAATAAGTGATCAACTAAGTACAATGTTGGAAACACCTTCAGTCTTCTGCTATGTTTTGTCTCATCAGTCAATATCAATATCCACCTTTTGTTTGCTTGGGTACAGTGGGGACGTGTGGGGATGTGTTTGCAAAATGCCGCCATTTTTGTCCCAGACTGTTCAACCCTTTCCATCTGGGTTGACAGATCATCTCTCTCATATATACCTTCAGCCCTTGTTTTTGGTAAGGGGATATCTGGTTGGCCATTCAGGAGCTGAATTTGTACCAGTTTGAGTCAGGGGTAAGGAACACTACCTTCTGCTATGGCCTAAAAGACAGAAGATTGAGTCCGGTGCCCTGTGACTGTCTCTGACTAGACTGATGTTGTTAATGTTTGGCATTAACAACTAATGATGCGGTGCTGTGTTTGTACTCGGTGAGACCTCAGCTCAGAGCCTCTCTTGGTCACTTGTGCAGTAGATCCGAGTAAGCTACTTTATTCTAGTTGAGCTTCACTTTTCTCTCTGAAATGGAATTGGTGGTCGCTGTTGACAAATTGTCACAGAAACATTAAAATAATATGTGAAATCAACTGGCAGAGCAGCTGCTTACTGGATATTGTCTTCCTTCTTGCCGCTGAGTGTCTTCCTTGGGCCCAGTGGGATGCATGCGTGTATTTATCCATCCAGTAATGATCTGATGCATACTTTATACCATGTTCTGGTTTGGCACTTTATAAATATGATATTGTGGTATGAAATAGCCTTTTGAGTACTTATTACTCATATCCCATTTTACAAACAGGTAAGCTGACCAATAAGAAGGCTTATGAAATGGAGCCAGCTGTGCGGGGCATAGCCCTGAGCATAGCACGCTGGAAGGTGAGTAGGATTAAGATTGAGTGTAGGGAAGACAACTTAGGGACATAGTGCCTTAGCAAATTAGGGACTTAAAAAGACCCTGTTCAGAATGAAAAATAAAAGAAGGGGCTGCAGATACAGTGCAGTACCAAGGCCCTGAGCTCAGTCCCCAGGAGTGCACACACACACACACACACACACACACACACACACCCATGTGAATAGTAAATAGCAAAGCCACTTACTGATATTTGTGAGCATACTTTAATGAGATTATTTTTTTTCTATTTTAACTGAAGATGTTATTGCCCTAATATGTTGTCTTGGAATTCTTATAGATTTTTCTCTGGAGTCTGCAAATTTTCTCTCTTGGAGGTCTTAGGAGAAAATCAACATTAGACAGAAGTACACTTAATTATGAGTTCATTTTCTTTGGTGCTGTAGTAAAGTGGTGAATGAATGGTGAAATTTCTCCTTAGCTTCCAGGAGGTGTCAGATTGTAGTCTCTGCTGCCGTCAGGGGCGAAGCTGCCCAGAAATGCAGACGGTCTACCAAGGAGGGTCTCGGCCAGCGCAGCCTGCAGTGGGCCTGTGCATTTCCCCTGTGAGGGGGGGGCTGCACACAGTGTTGACGGGCACCCAGATGGGCACGCAGCCTGGACCAGGGTCACCAAGGAAAGTGTCAGAAAATGAAATTTGACCAACAAATGGCATTCTCTATTTAACAAGAATGCCAGTTCCAGGTTGAGAATAATAACTACAAAACTGGTGGTAGCTTTGGGTTACTCAGCATCTTATGCTCCTTTTCAAATGTTTTTGTTTTTGGGAAGGTCCCAGACCTCACATTACTTACTACACATTTATCTTGCCAGTTCAGGTGATTTCAGGGACAGCTCATCCCTGTGACCTGAATTCCATATACCATCATGCTGGCCCACTGTTATTTCAGACTGCTAACAGGATTTGAGGCCCTGGAGGGCTAAGAGTGAAGAGAACATAGCCAGAGGTCCTACTAGGTGTCAAGTGCTGTAGGGGACACTCTCATCAGCAAGTGCAAATATCTTTAGACTACACTGGAAAAGGTAGGAAAAGACTAATAGAGACCAGGGTAAGGTGCCTGGGAAATAGAAATGGGAAAGGGAGGATGCTTCTGTGTCTTTTTAATTCCAGAAACAATACTGTCAAGTCAGTCCCAGTGGCAAGACAGTATTTGTGATTGCCCTGCATGAAGTATTTATAATTGCCCGTTTGAATGGGTTATGGCTATAGCTGTTCACTTCCTTTGTCTTGTTTTGATCTGAGTAGGTTTAACTTGCGATAAGACTCAGGACAGAGAGGAGAGAAGAGGGGAAGGAAAGGGAGGGGAGAGGAGGAGGGAAAGAGAGGCTTAGGGACATGTACATATTTAATATGCATGCGCATACATGTGATACAAATTTCATGTATATGATAAGTACATAGATACAAAAGGCAATGAGAACTCATTTTGTCTCTTATTGTTGGTTTCAGCTCTTTTGAGTTTATTGTGAACATTTCCTGTTGCAAAACATTTTAAATAAGAATATCGTTTTTAGTATTGTCGAAGACTTGATACCCAGTGGATGTCAATATTGAGTTGGATATTTAGATGTTTTCCTTCTTTTCTTGTTTATTTATTTGATAATGGGTCTCATTACACAGTGCAGACTCCTAATGATCTTCCTGTTTCAGCTTCCCCAGGGCTGGGATCACAGACGTGCACCACTATGCCCAGGTTCTGGGGCTGGCATGGCATGGGGTACTGAGCATTGAACTTGGGTCCTTGCGTTTGCCAGGCAGGAACTTAGACAGCTGAGCTATCTCCTCAGCCCATGTTTTCCAATTTTTAGCTTTACCAAGTGTGCTGCAATGTCACCTGGAACAACTTGTTTTAAAGTGGCACAAGTTCTTGTTTCTCAGATGCGGTCATTAAGCTTAACTCCATTGGTGTGAGAACTGTCAAGGGGATTAGTAAAACACTTCTGGGTGTGTCCAAGTGCATCACAGAGGCGTGACCTTGGGCACTGCATTGGTTGGTCCCTGACCTCTTCCTCTCTAGCATTTTACTCTGCTTTGCTTTGGCGGCTATGAACGAAGCATCTCTGCTTACTGCACGCTTCTGCCTTGATGTCTCTGCCTTGGAGCCAGCTGACGAGGGCCAGAATCTCCGGAAAGGAATGTCAACTTGAACCTCTGCTCTAAGCTGTGGGAGGCAGATTTGTAGATCAGGAATGGGGAAGTCATTCATTCATCCAGCAGGTATATCCTTCCTGTGTTTGTCCTGCTGATGATATTTTTCTTTTTGAAACATTATTCATTCTTGCAAGAACATCCTGTGGAGCAACCTCACTCTGGAACCCTTAGAAGCAGTCTGTTTGTTTTTGAATCTCCCACTTACCCCAGCCCATTTCTCCAGTGATTTCTGAGCCTCCCTCGTGCCCCAGGGAGGCTTTATATGTTCTAGAGCAGTGGGGTATGGTCTTATCCTCTCCTCTGTACTTTTCTTTTCTATGATTTTTTTTCTGCTATATCAACAGTTTGTTTTTTCTTTCAAAAGAGGAAATGACACTTTCTAATTCACATGGAGCTTTTACCTATTACTTTTGTCAGCTGAATTGGTTATAACTCATGTTCTTTCATATTGTAATAGAGCCTTTGTGATTAAATATACTCAAACATACTCAGGTGTGTTTAGAACTAGAACTTACTGAAAGTCTTGTGTAGGTCTGAGCAGAGCCACAATCCAGTTGGTGTCTTTTGTGCCATCAACTTGGCCAACAAGACTACTATGTTTCTTTGAAATTAGAAATAGAGGAAAATCTGCCTGGATGGTACAACTGTATTCCTCTGTCTCTTGCCCCTATTGATTTCTGGCTTACGTTTCAGTTCAAGGGGCTAACTTTATATGTCTTATACTGGCTTCACATGGTTGGATTCTTCTCCGTGAAGCAGAGCTCTGTTTGTCCCAAGACTTCTGTGTTTCCTTGGGGATTCTGGCATGGAAGAAGGGGAATTAAAACACAGGCACCGCCTAGGATTTTCAACGGTTCCTTTCATTTGTGCCTCCTGAAACAAACTTCTCTGAATAACTACGGTCCTCTCTATCCAATAAATAAATATTTTGGTGCCTTCCCCTTAGCTGGTGGAATTCAAATTGTTGGGAAATTTCACCAGTTGAAGCTAACTTACGGACTTCATGTGAGTGAGCCAATGGGGGACTCTTCATGAATATGTTATTAGCAATCTAATGTCTTTGTCATTCCTCTTTTCTGTGCACTTGATTGTTGGAAGATGAAAATTTTATGGTTGGTTTAGACCAGTGGAAAGGCCAGAGAACTCAGTCAGATATGCGCAGATGTTGAAAGGACAGAAATTTCTGCTTTAAAGTATTATCACTATTAGATTTATAATTTTAATTTTTTAGATAAAGCAAATTGTTCCTAAGTCTCTGAGACCAGAAAGGAATTAGTTGGTAAATGTGTGTTGGTAACACCCAAGGATTAGAGCAGGAAATCCATTAACAAATAAAAATAAATAAGAGAAATACATCATTGTAAGTAAAAGGTGGAAAGGGGGAAGCTTGGCGCCAGAAACAGCTGAAAATAATCATTCTAAAGGTAAGAAATCTCTTTAAAGAACACATTGGCTTTTTTTCTATTCTGCTGGGACCAAGGGAAATAGATAATGAAGTATGATTGAACAGGTGGGATTTACTTGTTTTTTCAAAGCTTTAATAAGCAAAAAAGGACATTTTTTTGGGTCCAATTAGCAACATTAAGATAAATTTAATGTGCTGGCTTCCTGGGATTTGTGCCTTCAATTTACAAGCTTTGCTGATAAAGAAGAAAAATCAATTTCATTTTATTCTATTTCCCAGGGAGTTAGCAAAAAGCTTGGGGATTTCTTGGAGGGGAGACTTTTTTAATTAGGACTATTACAGGAACAAGTGAAAAGGACCAAATATCAACCCTACAAATTATCTCTTGAGGATAACATGTGGATGATAGTTAGGTCTGGAGGATAATTATTGTTAAGATTTCTTGTGAAACTTTTCTTAGTCTAAGCAAGGAAAAGGTGATCGCAACTAATTGCCAGGACTCACTATGTGTGCCAGCCCTCTAACCAGACGAGTCAAGCTTAATAAATAAATCAAGAAAGATGAGATCTCAAGGCATCTTCAGAGAGTCGGTGGCGGACGACCGTCAAGGTGGAGCACCAGTACGCATTTGTGGATGGGCAGGGGATGGCACGCAGTCCTGTTCTCTGCATCCTGGTGCCTCTTTGATAAGCGAGTCGGGAACAGGGCAAAGCAACATTGTGTCCTTCCTGGATCTTTAGCTGCACATCAAAGCAAACGTCTAGCTATGTTTGACCTGGTCTGGTGGGGAGCTCTGAACCCGTAACCTAGAACTAGACCTGAAGTGCACAGGAGCATGCATTTAGCTTATTTCCATCCTGAACCTTTGACCAGAGACTTAGATCTTAGCACGTCAATATAAGGAAAAGAAAACGTCATCACCCTAATGTGTGAGATGTAAAAGAATGTGTATGGAAATCGTATTAGCCCCACACAGAGAACAGAAATGGATTAAATGACCTGGCCTATGTTTCTTTCTAGACAGGGACTACAGGCCAGTGTTCTAGGGAGATGTTGGTGTGTGAGCCTGTGTATGACTTATCAGTGAGGACTCCTTCACTCAGTTCCTACAGTTTTTAGATCCCACAAAAGCATTGTAATTTTTTAAACTCATGAGAAGAGAAGAAACAACAATGACACTAATAAAACTACCACTACTACTAATAATAATGAATATGCAATAATGAATACAACCTGGGTTGTAGTTGCCTTATACCAATGCATATGTGTTTGCTTTTGTCCTGTGGAGGAAAGGGCTCCAGAATGCAGAGATGCCCTGGGCCATGAAAGTCATTGTGCCACCCTGAGCTGCTGGAAGGAATGCCCACAGAGAAGAGACACAGAAAGGTACAAGCAGAGTGAGAGACAGAGGCACAAAGAGGAACAAGTGCACTCACACCCCTCACCACAGATAGATAGGGAGGGAGAGAAGGAGAGAGGGGGAGAGAGACAGACAGACAGACAGAGACAGACAGACAGAAACAGAGAGACAGACAGAGTCAGAGAGAGAGAAAGAGAAAGAGACAAAGAGACAGAGACAGAGACAGACAGAGAGAGACAGAGAGAGAGACAGAGACAGAGATGGTACCTCAGGGAATGTTCTATTGGAAGGGCAGCCATCATCAGCTTAGTTTGATCTATCTTCCACCTCTGAGGATCAGCTGTGTCCAAAGCAGAACAGGCATCTCTAGTTGCTCTCTGTCCCGTCATGGGGACAAGAGTGAGGGCAGAGAGACAGGGCCAGGCCTTCTCCTGGCCTTTGTTTTTCCATCTCCCAGGTCCACAGGAGTCCTGAGAAGGGAGTTTGAGGTCAAGTCCTGCTGTCAATGTTGGGCAGCGTTCTTCTCTTTGTAGCTAACATGAGTCACAGAAATGTGTCCCCCTCAGCTGTCACTTCGAAGCCACTGATATGATGGCAAGGCTTCCGCTGAACCAGCTGTGAATTGGGACATCCAGTATGGTTTGGAACCAGAAACAGTCTAACCTGAGCCCCAGGATGGTTGCCTCAATTGTAGGGGTACAGGGGAACACAGAAACCTGAACACTCTGTGTTTAATTGAAAGTCACAATGTTTCTTCTCACCTCTGTTGTTTGGAAAATTGAGAGTGGGTAGATGGGTGACAATTGATGAAAGGCTCAGTAAGATATGCTCTATTGCCAATCCCTACAGGAAACCTTAGTGAAATAATTTATAATAAAAAGCATATGTACTTTAATCTACTCTGAATTCTGGCCTTCTAGTCTTGCCAGAAATGACTGTAGGAAGAAATCAATGACAGTTGTTTTTTTATTCCCAAGAAAAGTTATTAAACCAGAGGTGGATTGGTCTTCCGGCGTTCTCAGCTAAGAGGACACAGTAGGCAGCCAAGGTAGGGAGATGGAGCCTGCCTGGAGGACAGGGCCCACACAGCCTCACTTCTCCAAAGTGCTCTCGGACAGAGCCATTCTTATCTTGTGCAGATGGTCACAGCATGCATCTGCCTGCAAAGTCAGGCATCGCTACATCGGATGTCATTGTGGAGATAATTTGCTCAGGTAGAAGAATAAGGACAATGGAAGCCATTTGTAAGCTTTCTTTGAGTTGGTTGCAGATTATGTTTTCTGCCTTTTTTTGCAACCATCATAGAAGCAGGTGCATAAATCCCATCAGAAATGGAATCTGATGGCCACAGCAAACTGGAGCGCCCCCACTCCTCAAGTAGATGCCCTTACTTTGGATTTGCTTTAACAGTTATGAGATGCTCATCTGTTTAGAAGATGAATAGTTGATTTAAGATCCTGTGATAGCAGCAGGTTAATTAAAGAGTGACTCCATCATCTTTAAAACCCAAATAGCAGTCATTATGAAAGCAAGTCCACCTGATGCTTGTCATGTGATAAATGTGCCATTGATCTCCAAAGAGCTGACACACTACTGAGCTAGTCCATAGGGTGGCTGTGTTCTTTCTAAACACTACATATACGTAAGCAGCATCTGCTACTGCCTTCTTTTCTAGTGATATGTATTTTTGCAAATAGAGTGCAGCTAACAACGTTGTTTTGTATGCCATGTTTAATAACTATGACAGCCTGTGAGGCGGGAAAGTGTTGTTAATTCCATTTCATTGATGAAGAAATTGAGGCATGAAGTTAAGTAGTTTCTCCCAGCTCATCCAGTTTGTGCATGGCCAAGCTGGGGGTAGCTATCGCCCGGCACCCCAGGGCGTCATGCTCTTATTGCTTGCCCTTTACTGCCTGGCTGAGAGGTGGCATAGAACATCACAGCCTGCTGTATTTGGGGACAATGATCACTATTGGATGGATGAGCAGATTATTCTGAATTACCTGTGTAGTCTATGGCCAAAGCTATGACTGTCTGTCTAGAAGGTTTAGGTGAAAGGAAAAAAAAAATCGTGAAGGAGAAATCACTCTGAAAGTTTGGTGCTGAAATATTGATTAGGTTATTGATTCCAGTGTTTCATCCATGATAATCTTTTAAAATCCAGTGGGCTTGGGGCTGGTGAGATGGCTCAGTGGTCTAAAGCACCTAATTAGAATAAACTTAACAAAGCACAGGAACCACGGTTCAATCCCCCAGAACCACATGCCAGCCAGCCCCGCCCCCTGGTGGGCTGAGCTGCTCCCACCCCCCCCCACATAAATAAAAAAATAAATAAATAAAATCCAGTGGGCCAATTTTAGCCTGCACTGTAAACAAGAATACCTACACCCACCATGTCATTCTGAACAGCAGATCCTTTCAGACACCAGTCAGGCCATCGATGGGGGTAATACAGCACCCAGTGGGCCCTGTGGAAAGGGATGTGTGGACAAGAGAAGGGATGGCACACAGAATGGAGTCAGCGCTAACCACAAAGAGCTTCTGATGTGTGGGTGCACACTATGTGCTACAGAACCTGAGGAGAGTGGAGGGGCAGATCTGACTAGGTGGTTGGGCCTTTTAGGAAAGAGGCATAATGCTGCTCCTATGGTGGGAATGTGAGCCAGCCAGAGTAACCCAACTTCAAAACTAACCTTCAATTGGTTGATAAAAGTAAAGGACTCTCCACATGCACAGTCATGTCATCAGACTCCGGGAATGCAAGAGATGGTGGAGGGTAGAGCCCGAAAGAAAGCACCGTCCTGGGAGTCCTGGGGCTGTGTGGGTGGAATGACATCAATGAACCCAGCTTCAGTCACCAGAAATAGAAAAGAACACTTACTGTGCTGACTTGGTACATGACACATGGGGCTCAAAAAATCGGATTTTGTATGTGGCATTCAGTCATGTGCTATTGTATATTCTTGTCTTGTTGAAGAAGCTCTATTTTTCCTTGCCATAAACTCCAATAAAAGCAGGTTTGTTCTTTCTTCCCAGTTGTGTTCCTGAAGCCTATGTTTACAAGACCTTATGTTGCTTGTACTCTGGTATGTTACTTTATAATCTCAACTTCTATTTGCTACAAACACCACCAGAAGCTGACAGTTTTGTTTGGGATAAATTCCATTGATCTGTGTTTCTCTGAGGTACAGGTATTTCTCCCAAGTATTTCCCAGCACACTTTCTTTGAGGTGACATCAGGCTGTGAACACAATGACAAATGGAAGTCAGACTGCCTGGGTTGGAGTCCCAGCTCCAGCACTTGCACTTGTGGAGTCTAGAATAAGTTTTCAGCTTCTCCAGGCCTGGATTACTCCTCTGCTTTTGGAGTTTCAATATGTTAGTTCAAGTTTTAACTAGTACCTAGTTCATGGTCATGGACAGTCAGCACAAATTACGGGTTTTCATCGGGAGTGACAACTAAATTCTGTGAATGGAATGATTAGCAAAACAAACTGAAGAGGTGTTTGGGGAATGAGGGATTCAAAAAGAGTGGTTGGGAAACATGAGAGCTATGCAACCCCATTGGATTAGTCCCAGTGAAACATGTGTAGAAGGCACTCCCAAAGGGCTTTAGGTCTTACACTTTGAGGCACAACAGTTAACAGTGGATTTCATCAGCAGGCATTGAGCAAAGGGTCTTTTCGTAGGTTCAACCTTGAGGGCACTCCAGTCCCTGTTAGACCATCTGGAGCGTGACATATGTGACAGTATATTCCTCATTCTGAAGAGTGCTTTCTTGGAACTAGTGGTGGCTGGTGGAAACAACTGAGGCAGCAATGAGTCATTTTGCCTACCTCATCCACTGAGAAAAGGACCCAGATTTGACCTAGGGAGAGTTAATGGAAGAAGTATTCATTGTCTTCCCAGTGTTGTCTGTTTTTGAGTAACACATTATCTCATAAGCACTGCCTTTTTCTAAGAACTTGTTACTCCTTATTCAATAAAGACATTATTTTATAAGAAAACTAAAACATGACTGATAAAATTAAAAATTCCCCTTGGGTAGCACTTCCTCTTCCTCTCCCATGAATATTGTGTGCTCACAGCTTTATCTATACATTTACATGTGGATAAATCTGTTCAAACATACAATAGTGCTTTGTAGATTTTTTTCAACATCAACAGTAACATATGATACCTAATGTAGTCTAAATCTTTCTTCTCATAGTATGTCTTTGAGATCATTGCGTAATAAAGCATACAGATCTATGTCATCCTATTAAACTGCCACACCCCCATGAAATGACTATTTCACTATTCACTTAACCATTTCGTTTTGTGAGATATACATCTACACATCTCTATCTATCTATCTATCTATCTTACCAGATCTATCTATCAATCTATCTATCTTACCAGAGCTAAAAATGAGGACTCTTTGGGGTTCCTGAAACCCAAACAGTGTATTAATTCATACAGCTGCTCTTTGAAACAGGTATGATCCTATAGTGGAGGAAAATGAGATTCAGAGATCGCCACAGGCAGCGGGTAGCAAGTTCAGGTCCAGAACCCAGGACCTGTTGGCCCCAGGGTCGGATATGCTGGGCTTTCTTCCCTCTTCTTCCGACGGTGTGTGGGTCAGGTGGTGAGGACAGGACGGATCACACAGAGGTCCGGTCCCAGCTAACCATGGTGCGGTGTCGAGGCAGCGCTGTTTTAGCTACTGCCCACAGCTGAAGTCTGAAAGGTCCACCTGAGAGATGAGGGGAGGGAGTAGTACTTCAGTTATTAAGGATGAAGGTTACAGAGGGCATACGGAATAAGAGCCCAGGAGGGTGGCACGTTTTCAGCAGGAAAAGAAGAGGGCGATGCTTTAAGTGACCATCATACTTGAAAATAAAAGGGTTTCCTGGGGCCTGCTAAAAGTTTTATTTCAGAGGACCTGGCTTCTTCTTGATAAGATTTATTCAATATTTTCCAGTGGCATGCTGAAAGTTTCTTAATTAAAATCCCCAGCAGTAGGGAGATGTATGTTGATGCGGACTCCAGTGCCCCGGGGCCTGTGCCTCCCCAGCGGAGGGGCAGCCTGCCTGCGGCGGTGACGGGGGACTCTCCCAGGGCAGGTGCCTGCGGGAGTCTGGATCCCAGCCATCTCAGCACGCCCTCGATGCCCCAACCCAGCCAGCACCATCCCTGGAACCCAATTAGCAGCTTGGCAAGAGCATCCTAGTGTGTTGCGACCTCTCAGTTAAAGAGGAATAACGGACATGAAAGAATCAAGTGGGAAAAGAACATTTTGGATCCGGAAGGAGCTCGTTGCTTGTCAGAGATCTAACGAACCGGAGCAAAATAAGTTGCTGCTGCTTAAGCCTCTTTCTAACACTGCTTGGAATTGGTTAGCTTAGGGAAAAGCATCGAATTGTACAGAAAATGAGAGGGAGAGGGAGAGAAAAAAATAAAGGAAAGTAGTGCTTACTGTTCCCCTGTTCGATTTCTTTAATTTTTTAAAAAAATGATTTAATAAAAATAGGAGGGCATCATTAATTTTAGAGTTGGCACAAAAATGAAAAATGATGTGCTGATTAGTGATATGCAATTTGTTCCCTGAGTATCTTTAATAATGTGTGAATGTCACATTACATAACACTTATAATGATTAAACCCCAAGATGAAATAAGATAGGATAGATCTTGTGTTCTTCCCCTGACTACTGGACAACACATCTCATTAATCTCTTGGGCTTGCAGCCTTAAATTGAATAAGCAGTGTTGTTGGGCGAGATTTATAGGCAGAAGACTTAGCGGCCTCACTGAAGGAATCTTGCAGGACTGTTTTGAGAATCCTCCAAGTTAATTCTTGGGATTTGTATTCATTGTAGCCTGTCATAAAATATTGCCCTAACCAGTAATGAGCAGTGAACCTTCTCAGGAATTTAGTATTCTGACAGCAACATTAAAAATGGGCAGTTGTGGATGCTGTATCTCATAGGAAGGTGCAGCATTCTCAGTCCCTATTTAGAGCCATTCCCCTAGAAGTGGTGACGTTGGTCCAGTAGGAAATGATGTCCGGACATACACAGGTAGTGAGGAGTAGTCAGGAGACACGTGTGAGCCTTGCTCATCCTAAGGACAGATGCACCAAAACAGGGATGAGAAGGCCCAAAAGAAACGTTTGTTGAAAGAAAGGCTGAAATGGTAACTAGAGTCCCTTCTGTCTTTATTTAAATTCTCTTTATGACCCAAGTCCTGACCCATACAGATGGGCTCACTGTGTGCAAATGTTTCTGTTACTCTTCTCTCATTCCTGGGACAAATACCCGACACTCAAAATGAAGGAAGGAAGGAAGGAAGGAAGGAAGGAAGGAAGGAAGGAAGGAAAGAAGGAAGGAAG
>NDGN011322945.1:0-10303 GCA_002564285.1 Tympanoctomys barrerae
CTGAGCATGATAACAATCTAGCTCTGTACTCTCTTTCTCCTTTCCTGCTTCTCTCTTTAGCTCTACACCAGAGAGAGGATGTGGAAAAGCAAGGACACGAAATATTCATTCTTCTTTTCTCACCCTATGTTAAATGTTGGGCTAGGAGACTCATGTGCTATTATATTTAGTCCCCATAATGAACTTCAGAGGAAATACTCTTTTCCTGATTCATAGATGAGAAAGGAGACCCCAAGAGCTTAGTATGTGTATTCATTGTTGGTAGGTGTCAGAGGCAGGCTTGCAGGATGGTGAACTAAAGTTAATTATCAGTTTGCCTAAATAAAGCAATCAGAAAGATCTTTCTAAGTGTCTATCACATGCCTAGCCTTTGACATACTCCAGAACTCCGCCAAGCCCCTCCCCTCATCTATTTATTATTTATTTACTTATTTTTAAATGTATTTAGTACAGGATCTACAGGGTCTCACTACACAAATCAGACTTGTAGTGAACCTCCTGTTTTCAGCATCCCAAGCGCTGGGATTACAGGCACACACCACCACACCTGGTCTCAGTCCCCCTCTCAGCCCTCAGCATGCCCCTGGGGAGTGGGGCCAGCATGGAATGCCAGGGGTTGAACCCTGGTCCCTGAATCTGACTAAGCAGACACTTTAATCTGCTGAGCTATCTGGCCGGCCTTCATGTGTTTTGTGTTTTGTTTTTGTTTGTATTGGGGATTGAACTCAGGACCTTGTGCTTACTAGGCAGACACTTAGCTGCTGAGCTATCTCCTCAGGCCCCCTCATCTACTTAGTGGCCCTCAGCATGGGGGAAAGGAGCAGGGAAAAATATATGTATGCGAAAGAGGACTGAAATGAATTTGACCTTTTTTGTACTCCAGTGACGATTCATTTTTCTACCTTATTCTTGTTTTTTTTTCTGATCATTCTCCCTTAGATAATACATATTGGTCAGGATATTAAAGATGAGCAAAATGCCATTTTTTCCCCAGCTATTCATTATCTAAGCAAGACATAGATAGCTAGAGGTAATTTCAGTCCACTTTGGAGAAAAAGACTTCCTGCCTCGCCATGTTGTTATCCATAATATTGTCAGACTGTAGATGAGTGCAGGACAAAATATTTTCATTGTATTATGCGTGAAAGAAATAGAGTCAAAGTCATCTTAACTTTATAATGAATAGCTTTTTGTCTGAGTGAATATTTGGCTCATGGGAGGTTAAAGGAGAAATAGGACTAAAATGCTTTAATAGTCCAGAGGCTAGCACAGAGAAATGAATTTATTGCCTTTGTAGAGTCCCTAGCAGACAGCACATAATAAAACTTGCTATCTGATAAGGCCACCTTGCTGAAGAGATTCACTGGCAGGCGGGCGTAGTGTACTGAACATTGGGCTGCCAGGAACCTGAGGGTGACCCTCACACCTGCAGTAGAGGGGCAGTTTTCTTCTCTTTTGGGGTGACCTGAAATGTAGAACAAACATGCAAAAGTTCCTGGGGTGAGTCACAGGGGGATCAGGATTGCACTGGTAGCATTGTCCCAGCCCATCCACTTTCTAGATCATTCCTTCAGACAATCTGGACAAACTGTACATGAACGGAAAGCCAACAGCCTGACTATACTTGCATTAACTATAAAATGAACCACTCTGATTTGTTTTCCCCAAGGAGAATATTTAGCAGGCCCAGAAGCCCATTTGACATCGTTGGATGCTGAGTAACACAGTGAGTTATTTTAGCATTTCTGATGTCTGACTACCAGGCCACTCATTGAACAGGAGAGAATACACAGCGGAAAAGAACAAGCCACTCTTTGGGGGATGTGCATAAGGGGCTGATGCTTTTTTTTGTCCTGAAGAAAAGAATTGTTGTGGTGAGGAGATTTTAGCTTTGCTTTAGAATAAAACTTTTCCTTGTTATATTTTCAGGGTCTCTAAGAGGAAGTGGAAAATATAGTACAGTATAAACAACATCAAAACTAAGAAAATAAGAGTAGAAAAAGAAATATAAACACCTGTCTGGACATAATTCCAATGAATACCAATCAGAAGAGGAGAAAAATCCATTTTCTCCTCATACGTGAGTGTATCTTGATGCATTCATTCTGTTAGTTATACTGTACATGTGTAGAATTAAATACTTTCATAGTTTATCTTATATTTTATTGTGTTGCATGTTCCCTAAGGCTACAGACATCACTACTGGGAGGAATCAAAATGATGATACCTCTTTGGAAAATAATTTGGCATTATTTCCTAATGTAAAACTTTAATATATTCCAATCACTAACAATTTCATTTCCAGGTATATACTCAAGAGAAATTCTTTCACATATACAACATACAATTTGTCCAAAAATGTTCATACTACTAAAACTTTGAAACAGTTGCCCATCAGTGAGGATAATAAATAAGTGATAAATTCATACCATTGAACATACTCAATAAACACTAGGCAAATGAACCACAGCAATTTCGCAACACTATGGTTAAGTTGCTGTAACATAGTCTATTACCAAATACCTGAGGCTGGAAACCTTATACATAAAATATTTATTTGGATCACAGCAGTTTTGGTGGCTGGAAGGTCCAGACAGCACAGGTATCATCAGTGTCCTTGACAAATCTCCACTGGCTATGTCACAATGTGGCAGCAAGGTGAAAAGGAGACTAGTCATACACAGAAGGAACCAAACTTATTGGGTCCTTGCTTTATAATAACCTACTCTTGCAAGGACCAATCCAGCCCTACAAGAGCTACATCAATCCTTTCCTAGGGTGGTGCACCCATTAGCTGATCCCATTCCACTAGGCCCTACCTTTTAAAGGTATGCCAGCGTATAGGTTGTCAAAGTCCTGGCTTGTATTTCAAGAAATGTATTTGTAGGTGCTTAGTACAGATGACCCAATAAGAAGTAAATAGAAGTGGCCCATGCAGGTGCAAATGATTAGAGTATACCCAAGGATTAATATAATAAATTTAATTCTGAGCACTTGTAATCCAAAGAGAAAAGAGAAAAGAAAAAAAATATACTGGCCTCAGAACACTTAATTTAATACTTGATGTTAAACAGGATTGCAGAGCTATGATGATAGAATAAAATATTTCAATCTAATCAGACTCTGTGGTAATCATGTTATTCATAATTAGTACTCCAAGCAGGATGGTTCTCACCTGCTGGTCCAACTGCACCACAAGCACTGAGAAAATTTGTATGATGAAATTATTTTTCCCCTGAATATTCCAACATTCATTTTTCAATATTTTGTAATGGAAATATCAAATATATAGTAAAGTTGAAAGAATTTTCCAGTGAACATCCAGATGTACCTACCACTGAGACCTCACTGCTAACATTTTAGTATACTTATCACATACCCATCCATCAATCTACCTGGCTTTGTGTTGCATTTTAAAATAAATTGCAAATATCAGTACATTTTCCCATCTATACATCAGCACTCATATCTTTAACTAGATTTAATATTTATTTTCCTTTCAAATTTGTAAGTGACTACAGGTAAAATAAAGCCAAAGCTTTTCCTGAGTGAGAAAGAAAAATGAGTGTCAAGTGTACTTGAAAATGAAAGTAATGAAAAGAATGTGGTTGAAAAAAATGCTTTTAAATCAGAGAGCTCTAGTGTCTGAGGAGCAACATGACAAAGGCCCAGCTTTGTGGTTCTGTCAGCAGAGGAAGACAATCGATCCTGATGGCAGCCCAAGGGAAACCCATGCCAGAGCCAAGCAGAACTGTAGAAAGAAAAAACCAATCCTAAGTCTCAGAAGAGCACACACAGCAGCTTGTGGGCTATACACGAGGGGCACCGGTGGCCCTGCTGGATCTATACTGCTCAACCTCTGTTCTGAGCTAAACTGGACTTCTCTCAGCTAGGAGAAGCCTGTGCTCTTAGCAGCTAGCATGACAAGCCTTCACAAGGCATTTTGTATGGGAGCATGGTGCCATGGTTGAGGCAAATGGGTCAAAGTGACTATAGCTACCACTTTTCCTGCTGGAGACTTCCAGGAATTAAAGGAAATTTAGTTCTATTCTCCTTAGCTCCGTTTCAGGAAAAGGGAGTATGGATTGAGTTACTGCCATCCCAAGTTAGCCCACTGTGTAGATCTTCCATCTCTCACACGAACATGCATGTCCTGGCTTGGCCCTGTCAAAAGCAATACAAGAAAACTAACAGTGTTATGGACTGTGATCCAGTTAAAATGTATAAAAGCATGCTGAATCATAAAATACATTTCAGCTAAAATGTATAGATACAACATAGATAGGAATAAAACTTGCATATATTTAGTTTGTAAGAGTGACAACAATTGTTTAGAAGAGAGCTGGGCATGGTGGTGTACACCTGTAATCTCAGCCTCTGGGAAGGTGAGACTGGAGGAGTGTCACATGCTCGAAACTTGTCTAGACTACACAGCGAGTGCAAATTTTAGGTTTTACTTTATAAACTGCTGCTGTCAGGCCAACTCTGGCCTATGGATTATTTTTGTAAATAAAGCTTTATTGGGACACTGCCATGTCAATTTAGTTCAGAGTTACCTCTGGCTGCATTTGTGCCTCACAGTAATACCATTGAGTAGCTGCAGCTGAGAGTGCATGGCTAGCAAAGCCTGGAAGGTTGACTCACTGACTCTTCACAGAAAATTTTGTCAACATCTGGTTCTAGGAGTGGCTCCTAGAAAAGATATGTTTGGATAGAGTTGAAGGAAGGTGGAGCACTGGTTTGGGGCTAGTGCTCTTAGTGTGTTATGGGGCTTGGAGAGTCCCCTCATGGATATGTATTCTTTCCATGCTTTCCATATGTATTCCACTGATGCTTCATCAAGTAAAGCTACTCTGCTCTGTTTTTATACTTCAGGTTTCTGCATAAGACTTCACTTGGAGGAAGCTTTTAGAAGTTTTAGAAAATTATATTGTCTATACCAGTGATTATTTTCCCCCTCACATTAGTGGGAATTGACCCCAGGGCTTCACACTGGGCCATATCCTCAGCACCTATTTTCTATTTTGAAAGAGGGTATCATTAAGTTGCTCTTAAGAGCACAGGTGTGTACTGCAATGTTCAGTCAGAGAGCAATGATTCTTAATGTTGGCTGTGTCGTAAAATTTTCTGAAATCTTCTAAAAGATAGCAGCAACATGTTCCGAGTCCTAAAGATTCCGATTCATTTGTCTGAGGCAAAGCTTGGGCATTGCAATAAAAACAAAGGGAACAAAAGAAAAACAAAAGCAAATTTCTCAGACGATTTTACAGTGCATGTAGCTTTGAAAACCACTGGACTAGACAGGAAAAAGGTCAGGATCAGGGGACGTGTCTCTATAGAGGCAGCTAGAGGGATCTGATGGAAGTGCTGAGAAACTGTCAAAAATACTAATGAAAGGGACCCAAAAGAGGAAGAGAGGCACAAAATATAGGAGTTGAATCAGGACTTTGATAGGTCAAAGTCTCTTAACAATATATAGCTTAGTGCTATATTTTAATGATGCAAGTCAGCTTAATGTAATCTCTCCAGAGCACTTAAAGCAGGATGGTGGCAGATACAAGGAATAATTCAGGACCATATTTAATGTTGGGGTTGGTTTAAAAAATAAACTAATTAGAATTAAGAAGTATGCATTGTTCCTCACAGTTACTGTGCTACTTGGTCTAATCCTCAGGACAAAAGCTATCACTTTAGTTTCCACTGGTAGAATTTAGGCTATACTCTCTTGTTTGTGTGTGATTCTCTCCAGCAAGCTCCAGTCATTCCCTGAAACAGCTTTTCAGGGGTATCATTGGTGCTTATGGAGTAGGCGGAGGCTGGTAGAGCAGGTTCTTTGGAAGAAGGGATGGAGACGCTGAAGCCTGCCCAATAAAGGATACCTGACTCTTACAAATGAGCAAAATGACACCAGTACCATGGGAAATCCATGACAACAAAGGGAGAGCTTTTCTTTTTTGCGAATGGTGCCCAAAGTCCCTAACCCTCTAGAGTGTTCTTTCCCTTGCCTACTGGGACCCACAGTTCCCCAGTGAAGGACAGAAAAAAGAAATGAGACCTTGAAATAGATGTGAGGGAGTCTCTGAAACTCACCTGTGGCTGGAGCTGAGGAAGAAGTGTAGACCCAAGTGAGGAAGCAGGAGCTCAGCCCCAGCAGGAAGCGCCCCTGCCCATGCAACTTTTATTTTCAGAACTTGTTTCTTTCCCCTTAAGATACCTTTTACTCTTTTATACTTGGCAAATATTACTCATATTTCAAGACTACTTTTAAAGGTCATCTCCCTTGTGGAGTTTTCCCAGTTACCCCTGAAAAATTGGCTGTTCCTGTAGCACTAGATAGATTTCTGTCTTAGCCTTTTTAGTTCCTATCTTCAGGTTTGCCTTCCCAGTAGACTCTGAGCTCTTCAGAACACGGGTAGCATCTAGGTTTCTCAGACTGGAAGCACAACATCTTCTCAAGAGCCAAAACTTTCTGTCGGTGTTTTAAAGCTGTGCTTTAATTGTTGCTTCCAGAAGAACAGGTAAATTATGACTTAGAAGATGTACTCAACTATAAACATTACACTCACTAAGACCCTCTTTAGAGGGTCACATATTATTATGTGCAAAGTACTGTGATGTGTTTCTAGCCTCTGGGGGATTACAGTTTGATGGCGAGACAGATAATTACAGGGAAGTGAGCTGAGCTACTTTAGAAGCACAAACATGAGAACATGGAACAAGGGAAAGATAGCTTTACTTCTGGATATTATAAGAAAGGCTGCTTGGAGGGAGTGTGAGAATTTAGACCCTGGAACAGTAACTCTGTGGGGTAATGGTGGTATTTAGGAACTTTTTAAAGAGAATTTACATCTAGAATCAGGAAAGGACTACAGAAATGTACTTGCAGCTGAATACTTAAAAAGGTAGCTGCTTTGTTTGCCTGGGCCATGACAGTCCTGAAGATGACTGTGTTTAAGGGAAGAAAAGGAAAAGAAAAAGTTAGAAGAAAGGAAAAGAGAATCACCACTCCCTCAGCTCACTGATCTGACCCCAAGTTGGAACCTCCATTTTGAGGCACCATAAAACAGAAAAACCTTTTCCTGTAAAATGAAGCCAATTTTCTAGAACGCAGCAGGCAATAACAAGCCCCCCGTATCATTTTGTCAGGCAGAGACCAGTAATTTGAGGGTGGGAACAGATCCATTTACACAATGGGAGAATTTCCCTATGTGCTAAGTGTTCCCAGCAATTTGTGGCCTCACAGAATGCCATTTTTAGTTCTTCCAGTGGCAGGAAAATTAGGGGCCCAAGGGATTATTACTCTAATAGCTGAAGATGCATTGGTTGTACTGGTCGGCTTTGTCTTTCATACCAGTGAGGGATCGATTTGCTTGGCTTTTGGCAGGGAAGAAGAAAAGTGAAAAGACCGATTAGTTCCCCACCTAGATATTATCTTTCAGCCTGTGAGTCCCTGCATCAGCTGTTACCTATAGCTCAGGAATGGAAGTTATTGCCCAGCATAATGCTTTAACTTCATTAAAAAAAAAAATCAGAAATTTTTCTTTGGAAAATCAGCCTGGATTAGCAGGCCAGGATCTCAACAAAAGCCAGGTCCCCAAAGAAGGCCTGAGTGTATTGCAGAAAACCTTCCCACTGTCATTTCAAAACAGTTAGTTTTCATGTTGTATTTTATTCCTGCTAAATGCGTGGATGGTTCTCAATTTGCACTTTACAGGGAAGAAATATATGTGATTTTCCTGCCTGGATTGTGTGGAAAGGTGCGCATAGCAGGGTCTCCTTTTGTTGTGTTCAGCTAATTGCTAATTATGTAGTGAGGGATGTAAATCACGCAGTTGGCATTTCAGCCTCACAGGCTCAGTTAAAGGAGAAAAGCTGAAAGATTAGGAAAATTCTGCCATCTCTTTACCCAGGAAAACAATATAAATGAATGAAATAACCTCTCCAAAGGGCAGAAGAGAAAAAGAGGATGCTAGAAGCGGCTCCTGCTCAGACTCTGCCCTAGTCAATTTCATGGTAGAAGGTGATGGGGAAGATGCTTGGAGAGTTTCATCCTGCATGCAAAGAACAATGGATGCCATAGTTTGCAGGAATAGTAATGTTGCTGCGAATATTTCACAGATGACAGAAAGACAGTAACAGTGATGATATTCTAAACTTTGTAAAAGCATGTTGAAGTTTTATGCTTCCCGGAATTGTCCAAAAACAAGGTTACTGAGAAGGACGTTGTTAACTCAACATGAAACAAAAAACTCAAAAAAGGGGTAATGACTGCTAACCCACCCTGCTGGTAACGGTAAAGTGGCAGACCCCAGCACACATTTGCCTTCAGCCTCCTGCCAGTGTGGCCACAGTCCGCTAGCCATCTTAGCATTATATTTATGTGGCTTGGTGTCTGGTTGCAAGTTTATTTTAAGTCAGAAGGGTTTTATTTATGACTTTCTGTTGCATGTTTGAAGCAGAGAAATAGAAAATTAGCTTGGAGGAGAACAGTGAAATATCTGCCCGGTACTCATCATGCTGGGACGGCAGATGCAGATAATGCCGGCTGCAAAGTTAACAGCAAACAATATTTCTCTGGAGGACGTTCTGCCATTGGGAAATGTCACAAGTCTTTTCTTTCTACTTTACTTGTTGAAAAAACTTATTTCCTAAAATCATAGACGGTCTGAAATTTTATTAGTAGAAATGAAACTTTGCATTTTCTTTGGGTAGACCTGGAGTCATTTGAAACTGAGAAGCAACTTCATCTTCAAAACAGGTAGAGGACTTCACGGAAGAGGTATCAGAGCATAGCCCATCAAGTTAACTTTGCAATTCTCAAGAAAATAAGACCTTGAATCCTTGTCACAGTTCTGATCTGATGTTGACCCTTTCACACTCAGTCCTATGTTGTATCAAGCTTATCGCAACACTTTTCTTTCCATTTCACACCCGTTAGGGAAGCTATAATAAAAAAGTATGGAAAATAACAAATGCTGACAGGAATGTGGAGAAACTGAAATCCTTATTCATTGTTGATGGAATGGAAAATACCACAGCTAAAGTGGAAAACAGCATGGCAGTTTCTCAAAGAATAATGAGTTAAGAAGAATCATATCATCCTGCAATTATACTGCCGGGTACGTAATCAAACTTACCGAGAGCAGAAACTCAAATAATATGTACTCCAATATGTTTAGCAACATTCATTCTGGGTAGCTGAAAGGTGAAAACAACCCGTGTCCATCATAAATGAATAGATAAATAAAATGCTGTAAATATATAATAGGATTGTATTCAGCCTTAAAAAGCAAACAAATTCTGAAACATGCTATAATATGGGTGAAAATTGAGGACCTTAAGCTCAGTGACAGAAGTTAGTCATGGGACAGATACTGTATGATTTGCTTTTAGGACCTATCTAGAGTAGATTCATAGGGAGAGAAAGTAGAATAGTGGGTGTTAGAGGCTGGGGTAGAGGTGGGAAGTCAGAAAGTACAGTGTTTAATGTACATCGAGTACAATCTCAGTTGTGCAAGATGAAAAGAGATTTGGGAATGCATGGTGGTAGTGATTGTACAACCATGTAGATTGTACTCGTAGAGATCCTCCTGTTTTCAACCTCCCAAGTGTTGGAATTACAGGTGGGCATCACCAAATCCAGTCTCAATCGCAGTATCAGCATGCCCTGGAGGCAGGGCCAGCGCTGCAAGCCAGGGATCCAGCTGCTACTTCTGTCTAACCAGGCGCTTTAATCCGCTGAGCTGTTTGGTCCAGAAAGATGTACTTCCAACATTTCTAAAATAACTCACTTAGATCCAGCCAGCCCAGGCCTGGCGAGTGTGTGGGAGAGTTTCCCGCTTCCTTGTGCCCGCTGGACCTCTCCAGACCAAAACTGAGGTACCCACGTGTACTGCGCCCTCGGGTCCTCTCCACCCCTCTGCAGCCCTCGCCCCCAAGCTCGCACAGTGAGAACTTCTGCGATGCTCTTGGGACCACCAGATCCAGCCCAAGCCAAGGCCTGGCTAGTGTGTGGGAGAGCTTCTGCGACCCTAGGCCAGGGGCACAACAGAGGGGTACCACAAGTTCACTGTTGTACCAGAGGGGCACAACAGGTTCACTTCCAAGGGCTGCAGCAGGAGGGAATTGAACACAACCGCTAGACCCAAGCCAGGCATAACTGGATAAACTCAAACTTAATAGATCTACATCCAAATTTCAGTAGGTGCTAAGGTTATAACTGTACCAAAGCGCTACACCAAAGCCAGAGGTCAGTGCTATACAAAATGATAAAGACAAGGAGCAAAATGCAATCTCAGGCCTC
>NDGN011322955.1:0-11142 GCA_002564285.1 Tympanoctomys barrerae
TAGACTGTTAAAATATAAAAAATATTTTTAAAAAAACCCTAAAACCAATAATATCAACAACAACAACAACAACAAAAAAAAAAAAACAGTAAACTTGTCAGCTGAGTAATGCCTATTTTAAAAGTGAAGAAACAGGAACAGAGGCCTCATATGATCTGTCTGTCCTCTCAAGTGCTGGCTCCTTTGACTTCTCCAGCAAAGGTTTACTGATACCTCTGCCTGGCCAGACACTGAATAGTGCTCTGAGAAAAACAAGGACCCCAGAGTTATTTATGTCATGATCAGTTTGTAGTGACCAGACCTATGAGAGACATGGGTCAAAGCCACAAGATCATATCCTTACTAATCTGGGCTTTACAGTAAAAACCACTTTCCACTCCTGGTCATATTAAACCCATTTATGGCAAAGGTGTGATGATGGCAGAAGTATGATCTCTGTGTTCTACATGAGCCTCCAAGGTGTGTGGATTGCCCGAGGCCACCTAACTTGAACATGGTAGGGCCAGGACTTGATCCCAGCCAAGACAGAAGCTAGTGCTCTGTGCCACTGTCTCTCATGTTCCCTTGTCATTCCACATGGAATGTCCTTTGAAGTGACTACATATACCTATCTGCCTGCTCCAGAGGTCCCTAATCTCAGTTCAGAGGTTTGTGGGCACATCTTTTAGGACTAGGAGAGTAAAGCCCTCTTCAACAGCAGTGCCCTCAAGTGTGAACCTGGTCCTCATCAGAGTCCCAACATCTCTCCTAGAAAGGGCTCTGGAAGCTCAGCCAAGTCCTCCATCGTGGGGGGCTCCTCCCTGAGTATCTATCTCCTGTTAGAAAAACAGCCTATCCTGCCCTACCTGATCTAACTTTGGGAGGGACTGACAGTCACAGAAAGCTTCCTAGAGGCCATAGCTCTCATGCTGGGTTAGGAAGGATAAGAGGACTTCTGCAGTGGCAAGAAGGCCAGTTATTATTCTGCTCCAGGTTGGGATATTTCACCATAGCCCCACTGGAACTGATTTCAGTCATTGTTCCAGCTCCCTGGCCCTCAGTCTATCTGGAAATGTCCTTGATTTAGAGGTAACACAACTGAGGCCCTGGAGGGTCCAGCTTGCTCAAAGCTGCATAGTAGGACAGAGGCAGAGCCTGGCCCCTTCCTAAGCCTTCTCCCCAAACTGGTGGCCTAGCCCAAGGAAAGAGAACAGGGGCAATAAATCTGTTTCCTAGCTTCAGTTTACTCAATTATGAAATAGAATTTTTTTTTTCTTTCCAGTGCTGGGAATTGAACTCTTTGTAAGCAAGTTAAGTACTGTACTACAGATTTTTTTTTTTTTTTTTGAGACAATGTCTCCCTGTGCAGTTCAGGCTATCCTTCAGCTAAGAATTTTTTTTTTTTAAAAATAAGATCTTGCTAAGTTGTCCAGACTGGTCTCAAATTTGCAATCTTCCTGCCTGACTCCCAGGGAACTGGGATACAGACATGTACCATCATGCCCAGTTAAGAACTGAACTTTCAACAGAGTACCTGCTATGTGTCGAACATTTCATGTAAATATCGTAGGCCTAGTTATCCTTGCTTGAGAAAGCACAAATCAAAAGAGGCCCTGAGAATTCTCTCCGGGTTGGGGGCTCAGAAGTCCTGAGGGAAGGCACAAACCAGCCTGCAGGCGCCCTTCTTTTCCAAAGCTCTACCTCCCATGTGCCGGGCTACCTGCTTTGTCCTGCCCCCTGCCAGAGAGCTAGGAGATGGGAACCTCACATGGATCTCCTAACACAGCCTCTCCTTCTCATTCCTTCCAACAGAACCAGAGCTGGGGTCTGGGACAGGCCCTGGTGGCCTGGGCAGCCCTGGCCTCCTTCGGGGCAAGAGGGGAGGACATGCAGCCAACTACCGGATCGTCACTCCTAGAAGCCGCAATGAGAGAGGCTGAGAGCAGTGGTGGCTCCTCAGGGTGGACCACACCAGGCTTCCCTTTCCAGCCTGGACTTGGCCAACTGCTTCCAAGGATCACCAGTTCCTATTTATTAAATGTCCTCAGGGTCCCTCTGCCACTTAGGCTTTAGGGGTAGGCAGGTCTCAGTCCTGATACCTGTACATACCTGAAACCCATCAGGGACTGGGGCTTAAGAGAGGTAACCACCTAGGCAGGCTTACTCAGCCTCACTCAGGGGCCTGGGCCTTTCTTTCTCTTTGCAAAATGGGGTAATACAGGCCTTCAAAGAGCGGGGAGAGGTATAAGGTGTCTTGTCTCATCCACTTCCAGGCTGAGAGATACTGCAGAAGCCAAGATCAGAGCTTTGCCCACCCTCAGTATACGCTAGGATGAGGGAGCAGTCTCTGTCCTCCTCAGGCAGACTTCAGGGAGCCACCCATACAGCCTCCTCTCCTTGTTTTCTGGTGCTGAGTTCCCACCCCTGAGGCTGGGCCATCTAATTTCCTGACAAAAGTGAGAGGCTCCTTATCTCAGTTCTGCCCCTCAAGCTTCCAGTCCCTCCCCAGGGTCCTAGGCCAGGAGAGAAGAGACTACCTGAAGTGTGTGACAAACACTGGGAGGTAGATATGTGTACTGGCCAATAAAGGCCCCTACCTGGATCCCACCCAGCCTGGTCTCACTGTGTGCTTGGACTAGGGCAGCCCAGGAGGGCCCATCTAAGCTGAGGCCCAAAGATAGGCAGATGTCAGTTGGAAACCAGCAATGGATGGTGCCAGAGGGTCCAGCCCAGCCCTGGAAGATACGGCTTCCTGGTGGAAGAAGCTATAGGGCAAAAAAGCCTGATGTTGCTGGACACGAAGAACTTTCTTGCAAGTGGCTGTTCATCCCCAGTGCCAACACAGAAGTAGGAAACAAGTCCAAGGAGTCCAGGCTAAAAAACAAATTGGCTTTTATTCTAAACACGTACCAAGACAGCATGCCAGTGAGAGTAGGGGCATGCTTTGTACCCAGTATGGCCTTCAGTACACAGAACGGGGACTCAAGCTATCTGCCTTCAGGCAGGGCCTATGCCCCTGCCCTCTGCTAGGGGGGCCCAGGACCCTTGGGGTGGGCAGGTCCTCCCCGCCCTTCAGTCACCAAGGCTTCTGTGTCCACCTGCCCTCCAACCAGCAGGGACACAGCACCTTCCACATGGCCTGTAGCTGAAAGTGCCAGCGCGGCTTGCTCTGTAGGGAAACCCATGCGCTCCAGCTGCTGCAGCCTGTGAGGTGGCATGAAGACAAAGAAGGTGTATCAGCCCTCTGCAGCCTCCACACCAGGGGCACTGTCCCTGCCCACCCTTCCTTACCGGAGAGAGGAAACGGAGGGCTTAGGCAGCCACAGTGGGCCCTGAGGTCCTTGAACTGGCCCATCCATGAGTGAGGCTTGAATTCCCTCCTGCAACATCTGCTCATCCAGGGCCATCCATAGTGGGGTCCCTAGTGCAAAGGTAGACCTGGCCCAGTCCAGATCCATCTTCGAGGAACCCTCCCAAGTCAGCTGCACAGGTCCGAGGCCTGGTGGGAGACTGGCTGGATGTTCGCTGTGGGGCCAAAGGGGACAAAAAGGCAAATAAGGAGGGCGAGGGACAGCAGGACTACAGGAACAGAAGCGAAGGAAGGTGTGACTACCAGCCACTGCCATGGCTTCCACCACCAGTGCCGGGGCTATGGCGGCCCTCTCACCTCACTCTAGCAGGATGGGTGACAGGCAATTCAGGTGGACGGCCTGGGGTGGGAAAGAGCCTCAGTGGCCAGCACTGGGCCAGAGTCCTGCACAAGATGCCCTCTTGCAACATCTGTAGTCGTTGCTCTGAGAGCTCCAGCCACCAGAAGGCCCCATTCATGTCTGTCTGCCCAAGGCAGGGCAGCAGGTCAAGGAAAACTGAAACCAGTGAGGGGGTGCCCAAGCCGACACACCAGGCCCTTTGCCAAGTGTGTGCTAGGCATTCCCTTGTATCTCACTACAGCCCTGAAGGAACATGTCATCACCCAAGCCAGCAGCATAGGCTCAGCAAAAGGGAACCAGCCTGAAGCTACTTGACCAAAGAGGAAGAACCAGATGTGTCTCCCCACCACTAAATCTAGCTCTCTCCTCCCTCAGCTATCCTGCTCTGCTCTGTTCTCAGAGGTGTGTGCCTGCTCAGGTCTATGGCTCTTCCAGGAAGAGCCCTGCTGACCACTCCCTGCCCTCAGCCAGACAACACACTCCCCATCCACATAGGTCTGGGCACCCGGTACCCTGAATCTGAAACAGACTCCTCCCCTGGACTAGTGCAAGGGTTCAGCCTGTTCTCCGTGACCAAGCATCTTTGACAAATGCACATGCTTTAGGCACCTGAACAACAGGCCTTGCAGTATCCTTCCCAGAGAATCCTTGGCCTTTGTGTTTTCTGTGGCCTCTGCCCAGTCCACTCTCCCACTGCCCTCCATCCAAACATTTTCCTATGTGCTTCAGTTTAGATGTCACTTTTATGGCAGGAGTCAGATTAGTGCCTCCTCAGCCCTCCCACACTCCTCATGGAGTTAAGTTGAAAATGGCACTCCCACCTGGCCCTGACACCCCACTCCTCACAGAGTTGCTCCCATGACATATGCACACAACCACCTGGAACCACTGAGGTCTGAACCTCGTGTGCTATGTCTTTCCCAGACACCCAACTCCCCACATGCACACCGGTTCCATAAAACCCACCAGACTACACAGGCTCTGGGCTCCAGCAAAGGATACAGGCCAGGCCAGCAAGGAGGCCACAGAGGAGCTGCAGGAAGGGTGGCTCAGAGCACAGCAATGGAGTCAAGGCAAGCAGCAGCCAGGGCAACAGCCTTGGTGGCAGGACCCCCCAAAACCACTGAGGGCAGTGACCCTGCCCAGCCAGCATGGCCAGGTGAACTGGCATGTATCCACAGCTGCCACCTGTACTAGACAGTCCAAGGCCTGCCAGCAACACAGCCAGCACTCCGGTGGCCAGGGAGAGCAGGGTGGAGGAGTGCAGGAAGCGCAGTGTGCCCAGGTGGCGCTCCTGCCACCAGCCCAAAGTGGGCAGCAGCAGCAGGCTCAGGAGCAGGCCTGGCAGGGTCATGTGGCCCAAGGCATGAGTCAGCAGCCGGTGCACTGGGAGAGAAAAGGGGCTTATGTTCCAGGTAGGGTGTTTGAGGGTCATCTAACAGGGCCACCAGCTGAACAAGCCTCCCCCATCAGGGGCTGGTATGCCCACTGCCAGCACATAATCACTGGTAGAGGGGACCAGGGACTTCTAAAAGCTGTGGCTCCCCTCTGCTGTGTCTATGGGATGCACCAATCAACCCTCTCACTAGTAACTAACTGCTAAGCTCTCACATGGCACAGTGGAGGGGTGCTGCATACACATTTACCAAATCCTTCCTACCTGGCTAAAAATACAAGTTCTGATGAGGCCACTTGAATCCTGGAGTTCCCCTCTCTCCCAGCTTTGTGACTTTAAACAAATCCCTGAATCTCTCTGGGTACCATTTAAGTTCTTTAAATGTAAATTGGAACTGTTATTATTGGGAAATAGGTGTTCAGTGGGGGTTACTCCTCAAACCCATATCCTCATTCTTAGCTGAAAGCCTGTTTTAGCCTCACTTTTTACATCAAAGGAAGGCTGACAGAACTGCTAGCCAGGCCTGGTGGCACGTGCACGTCATGTAATTCCAGCACTCTTAGGAGACTGACGCAGGATTGTAAGTTCCGGTCCGGCCTGGGAAATTTAACAAGACCTGGTCTCAAAATTTAGAAGAAAAAAAAAATCTTTTAAAGGTTAGGAGCATGCCATGCTGCCTGCCCCTGGGGCACACTGAGAGGCAATTGTGACTGGGCATGGCGGTGGTGCGTGCCTGTAATCCCAGCATTTGGGAGGCTGAAAACAGGAGGATCACTATGAATCTGATCTAGGGGCCGGTGAGATAGCTCAGTAGAATAAGCGCTTGCCTGGCAAGTACAAGGACCTGAGTTCAATCTCCCATTCCACCCAAAAAAAAAAAAAAAAAGATCCTGTACACCCTGTACTAAATACATACATATATACATACACACATACTAAAACTAAATGCTGGGGGTGTAACTCAGTATTAAAGGCCTTAGGTTCAACCCCCAGTGCTATAAGGAAAAAAAAAAAAAAAAACCCTCCTGGGCCAGCAAGATAGCTCAGCAGATTAAAGTGCCAGCTTAGGCAAGCTCAGACAGGGACCACAGTTTGATCCTCGGCACCACATGCTGCGCCAGCCCCACCCTTAGGGCCGGCTGAGCAGGCCACAGAGTCCAGGCCTAGTGGTGTAGGCCTATAATCCCAGCGCTGGGAAGGCTGAAAAGAGGAGGATCACTAGGAGTCCGTTCTGCATAGTGAGACCCTGCAACAACCAAATACATTAAAAAATAGTAATAACAACTCCTATCCACAGGTTCTACTCCATTCTATTGGCCCTCTGCTAGGCCTTCTGCCCTCTTTCTCGGCTGTGGATGAACCACTGCAGAGTATGTGCTGCTGCTCCCAAACAGTCTCAGACCCTACAATCTGCCATCTATGAGGACTCTGAGGCTGGCCCTCACCCTGCCAGGGGTCCAGCAGCAACTCCGGAGTCAGCGTGAGGCTGGGGCCGGCTCCCACCAGCCATAGGCTAGTCATCAGCAGCATCAAGACAGAGGAGGCAAGAGGCAGCGCTGGGAACAGGAGGCTAGGGGCCTCCCTGGCATGCATGGTTTGTTTGATTGAGGATGGTCAAGGGTGGTCCTGGGAGTGTGCTGTGGTGAAAGAAAAAACCAAGAGTTATTACTGCAGCTTTATCTCACTGACTCCCTCAGCTACTTTACAAACAGCTTCATTTTATAGAAGTAAAAACAGGTGGGAGAGGCAGCTCTGCCACAATGGTTAGAGCGCTACCCATGTGTTCATTAGCCACATGCCCATCATAAGGAGGGGATAGGGCTGTCACAGAGTCCTGAGTTTAGATGGACCCTGAAGAAAAGCCTCAGATCGGAGGTGTAGGGCCAGGAAAACTGAACTGGGATCCTGGACTGCTGAAAAGGGGCTCAACCCTCTAGGGCAGTAATGGCAAGCCTATTGAATAAGTGTCACAGTGGGCACACAGAGAAGTGTGAGCTGTTTTTTCTAAACTAAAATCTCAGTATTCAGGTTAACTGCAGCATTGGCACTTTGGCATAAATAAGTGGGTTTTGGTGTGCAGTTTGGGCACTTGGTCCCTGAAACACCTGCCATTATGGTCTAGGACAAATTCAGAGCCATCTCTAGCCATCTTCTGCTTCTCCTTTCCCTTAGGCTGCCACCCTCCTCCTCTTCCCTGCCACTGTGCTGGCTTTAGGGTCCCAGTGGCTTCAGTTGCCCTAGGCCAAGGAGACAAGGGCACACAATGGGCAAGCAGATTTGGCCAGGGGAGTCGGGTACAAAGGCTAGAAGAGAGGCAGCAGGAGTCCCATATCTGAGCATCTTCCTCAGCCTTGAGCACAGCCCCTCCGGCCCTAGTCTTACTTTTCACAAGAAAGTTCTAGTACCTGTTCCACCTCTTCCTGCTGTATGTCCCTAGGCAGCTTTCCCAAACCCTGAGCCTCTCCTTTCTCATCAGAGAATTAAGAAAATCTTTTCCTCATAGGATGCTGAGAAAATAGTCTAAGGCTGGTCCCAGCCTACAACCCCTGCTTAATAGACTGTAGCCACCCCGCTGCAGGAGGCATCTATAGCCAGCACTGGGCCCACTCACCAAGGCCCAGCCTCAATCTTAGAGATGGCTGCTCAAGAATAGCTGGTTGAAGCTCCAGCCCCAACATGGCCATTCCCGTCCCACAAGGCAAGGCTATTCCTCCTCTGTGCTCCTCCCTCTCGTCCAGCCTGTCTTCCAGCCGCTGCTGGAGCCCTTTCACCCCTAGCCAGCCTTCTCTTATCCCAAAGCTCCTGCTGATTCAGGGCAGAAAGCAGGGTCCCAGCAAAATAAAGCTGTTTCCTTGCCAAAGGCTTCTGGTGCATCGGCCAGTTTCCTGTGGGAAAAATGCAGGAATCTCTTCTGCCTAAAGGTCCTTCCCCTCTCTCCAGACAAACACCTACTCATTCTTTGAAGCCCCCTCAAATGTCCCCTTCCTCTCCCCTTCCAACATCACAGAGCCTGGTCTTTTGCACAGCTAGCCCATCTCAGTTGGCAGATGGTATAAGATCATGGGGAAGGGGCACCCCTCTGATCCCCAAATTCTCCACCACGTAGCCAGTGATTGTTACGTGTTCTCTTAGAGAAAGACACTACTTGGCCCTTGGTTCTGCTCAGGAAGTTGGGGTGAGCCCTGTCCTTTCCTGGGCCTGGGCACCCACTCACTCACTGAGCTAGGCTGAGGTTCAGCAAAGTGAGTAGGTCTCAGCCTTGCTTGGGCACAGGGCCTGGGGCCAAGACATCTACTGAACACTTCCTCTTGCATCTTCATAATCACTCCCACCTCCATCCCATGCACCTTAGCAAGGGTAAAGGATTTGCCCAGGGACACAGAACTGTGCCTTGAGCCTTGTTGGTTTCTAAAATGGGGCTGGCACCATCAGGCCCTGCCTACCTTGCTGGACAGTCAGGAGTACAAATAGGAAGTCACAGGCAGGAAGACTTCGGGGTGGTGGATGGGGGCTGTCCCAGGGTCTAGGTCGAACTCAGCTGTATGGCTCTGAGAACAGTACTGAGTTTTCTTGAGGCCTATTTCCACTTCTGCTAAAACAAGGGTATTGGAAAAGAAGTGATTAAAGGGCTTTCTCAACCGACCGTTAGGTGGTGGGGTGGGGGTGAGTCCTCGGGGCCTGGCACGGCGTTCAGGGCCTCCCAAGCAACGGACCGGCCTAGGCCCTCACCCTCGTCCGCCTGGGCAAGCGTCAGAGGTACTCACTGCGGAGCATGCCCACCANGAGTTGACAATCGGGTCGGACGCCAAGGTGTCCCAACCCCAATGCGAGCACACCCAGGCGCGTGACCCGTGCCGACCAGCAGGCGCGCCACCCCCTCCCACTCCCGCGCTGCCCGCCGATTAGTCAGCAGTTGTTCTAGGCCCAAATCCCTCCCCCCTCAACCTTCCCGCTGGCCTGCGTTTTCCTCCAGGGCAGACTCTTCAGAGACGGTCCCTAGAGCCAGAGGACGTAACCATTCTGAACGACCTAGCCTTCGGCTGCGAATCGCTTCGGCTCGAAGCTGACACACGGACACCGGCGCTCCAGCCCTTACAGTGCTGTTTTCTCCCACGCGTCACGTCCGACACGCTTCAAAAAGGATTAGGACAACAGTTTCGGCCGTGAAGAACAAGAAATTAGTGGTTCATCCCTCCTCCTCCCCCCTGTGGCCTGGACCAGTAGTAGCGCCCGAGGTTGCGGGTTTCGGGCCTGCGCAGTGCGACGCTTAGAGGAAAAGCGAGAGGGTGACGGACGTTGAGAGAACGAGGAGGAAGGAGAGAAAATGGCGTCCACGGGTGAGTGAGATGGAACTGCGGTCGGGCCAGCGATGGCCAGGACCCAGAAACGGGGCGGCTTGTCCCTGGGTGTGGTCAGGATAATTGCTTGGAGTTGTAGAGAAAGGTTAGAGCTATCCGCCGGGGCCCGACGAGTTTGGGGGGGGCCTGCGTTTTCTTCCCCTCCCCCATCGGGCGGGCCGGTTCTGGAACCTTCCGGCGCGCTCCGGGGGGCTCGCGGTGGCGGGGCGCCCAAGTCCTTCCTTGGCCTCCATTGTGTGGCGATCGTCGGCCCCCGCGCTCCCGGCCGCCCGCCACGTGGGCGGGGTCTGTGGCCTCTGAGGTCCTCCGTGAAACGGGGACGCGCCTGGCCTCGAGTCGGTCACCCCGAAAGCAGAAGGGGGCCCATAAGGTGGCTCAAGGAACCGCGGCCCCGCCGCCCATGTGACCCTCCACTCTTCTCTCTTCAGGGCTAGTGGGCCTATGTCGAGGGCGGCTTTTAGGAGAAATCTGGAAAGAACCAAACAAGCTATTGGGACTTAGTGTGGTGCAGGGCTCCGGCTTCTGAGTAGGAGCCTCGTCATCCTTCGGGCCCAGCCGGCAGGTTTGCCTTCCAGCCCCAATCCCAACTTGTACTGGCTTGGCCTTAAAACGTAACAACCCCCTCCCCCCCCCCAGTCAGGCCCTCCTTCCAATCTGCTGCCCCCTTTGGATTTGGGGGGGGGGGTTAGAGGGTAGTCTTGTGTTAATCCCACCTCCTTTCCTCCCTAAAAAGCAATTAAGTGATTTCCCAGGGATTTTTGTGCAAACGCCAAAGGAGATCGGTTGTATAAGAAGGCCAGCCTGGATCTGGAGGCCAGAAATCCTACCAGAAAGAGAAATAAATCTCTCTTCTCTTTAACCTAGGTGGAACAAAAACCTCGAGCTTGTATATGACCTGTAGTTAAACCATCGTCTAGCACGTTTATGTTTGTTTGTATTTGGCTACAGGCGTGTTTATTTAGGGAACCTGGAGAGGCTAGTAATGGCAGGCCAGTGTGGGAACTCTGGAATGATATGGATAGGGGGGTCCTTAATGCCCAGATCGTTTGTGAGTACACTATATCTCACTTTCATCTGCTGTTGGCGCACTTAACCCAGGATTATTGGCAGGGTAGAGCTTTTTTGCCTTTGAGGGTAGTCCTCCACGATGCTGGTTCCAGGCCTTGGAGGCATTGGGTGAAAATGAGAGGGAAAATAGGAAAAGCTCTGGATCCTTCATAATTTTAATTTGAAAAGGCTCAAATACCGAACAACTGAAAGACAATTTTAAGAACTCTTCTCATCTGTGTGATTAGTAACCAGGTGAATGTTGGCTGTTGCTGATGGCTACCAGGAGTGCTCCTAAAAGAGAACATCCTGTACCCTTTCCACCTTCATCTTGCCTGCTACAACCTGAGGAGACAGTGTTTACACTGAAATGTTTATGTGGCTGAACATGACTCTTTTCAGTAGTCTTTGTTCCAACTCTCTTTGCTGGTAACCATTTACTAGATTGAAATTACAAGTGTGGTTTTATAGAGACAAAGTATTAGGCCACGTGGGGGGATCTTTAGGGGAGTCACAATTTACCTGAGTTTGCTTTCTTTCAAAATGAAAGCAAGTAGATGGGCCTTTTAAAAGTTTCTTGAGGGGCCAAGAGATGGCTCAGTAGAATAAGCGCTTGCCTGGCAAGCGCAAGGGTCTGAGTTCAATCCCCAGT
>NDGN011322983.1:0-19943 GCA_002564285.1 Tympanoctomys barrerae
ATGTTCTTAAAAAAAAAAAAAAAAAAGAGTGTTTCCCTGGCAAGTGCAAGGGACTGAGTTCAACCCCCAGTTCTGAAAAAAAAAATTAAATGAAATTTAAAAAGTGCAGAATCCTATACCAAGCACCCATTTCTACACATTTTCTATGTCTCTCTGTATGTACACACAGTCATGTGGAGGTTTCAGTTTTCATAAAATATAGAATTACCAGGGGCTGCTAGCTGGGGACCTCCCTGCCCCCGTAGGGCTGTGGGTCACAGGGCAGGTCCCACTTTGTGTGTGTCTTTCTGTGTGCATGCGTTTTGCTCCTGTGCTCCCAAACCCACTTTGAACTCAGCCATTGGACTTGCCAGGGCTGCAGGACAGTGGGGAATCTGTTGACTGCAGCGCTTGAAAGTGTTTGCACAAGGGGGTCTCCTCCACTGCCCCTGGGACCAGGCGACCAGGTGTGGGAAGTCTCGGCTACCATACTGGGTGACAGGGACACCAGGAGAAAGACACCCAGGATTCTTATTTCCACTATGGAGTACAATGGAATTTTTGCTTTTGTTGCCTGAGTGTTTGAAAACCATTTTCAATTTGTTTCCCACAAGTCACTTGCTTTTTCAGTTGGATTTCTTCTTCTCTGACCCACAACTCTTCAAGAAAAGGACTGTTCCTCTTTATACATGTACTGCTGTTCACCAGCAGACCTTTGGGAAGCACACACATGCCGGCCCTTGTCTTGGGAGCAGACGGTGACGAACACACTCTACGTAAAGGAGGTCAGAGCTGCACATCCTGGACAGCACTGTATGTGTATTAGTGAGAGCTACAGGGTCTTGAATACAGTCAGAATTCACCTTAGAGATACTTCCAGGGAAAAGTCACATGTATTGTAGAGGGCTCCTCTGAAACCTAGTAAAACACTGGACGTTCTGAAAACAAATCTTTCAACTTTCTGAGAACGGGATCGTTTCTTTAGATTTTGTTCTATTCAAAACTAGAGCCCACGTGTATCCTTTTGGTATTGAACAGATGATACATTAAACATCTAAGCAAGAGAAGCAGCATTGCCAGTTGCTAGGATCACCCTGAATAGCTGGTATTTCACTAGGAAGAGTTATTGGTCCTGTGGAGGTAAAATAATGTAGCTCTGACACAAGGGAGAAGGCCCCGAGGAATTAGACTCAGAATCCCTCTGCGATCCCAGCATTGAAACTTAGCATATCTTCAATCGTTGTTTTCAAATGGGAGGCTCGTAAGCACATATTTTGCTGCCTTTTCTACATCTCTGTTCTACCTCCATCAGTTTTTATATTCTATCAGGGCAAAAAAATATAGGCTGGGAAGAAAGAAGCCACAACACGGGCTCTCCCGCTTCAGCCCACTCTCCAGGTGAGAAGAGAAGTATGAATAAATCAACATTTCCAGGCCTTTAGGGGTATTTAATTAACACTCTCTTCAGCTGCTGGAAAACGGACATGCTGCCACATCAAATTAACCAGCTCTGTCACAACCTAATGGGTGGTTAAGAAAAGGAAAATGACAGTGTCCTCTCACAAAAAGGCAGGATATGTAAAATCTCTGGCTTTGGGGCTTGATGAGTCTCGAGTTGATAAATCACTATGACCTAGGAATGGGCAATGACAAACACCCTGCTAGAGGCTGTGGAGACTTTGTGGGGACCACTCGGTGGCCCGCAGTGACGGTGCAGCATCCCAGTTCGTAATTGCCGATGCCATGCGTGGGCCAGATTCTGTGCCCCACGCAGCCTTGCAGAGCTTGGCCTTTGTACTTGCGGCAGCTATCAGGCACCAGGTGTGTCACGGGGAGGGACCCTTCCTAAGGAGAGCCTTAGTCCTTGGCTCCAAGCCAAGAGCTCCTCTTTTGATCTTTAAAGCCTGTTTGCTAGGAATATAATAAAGCAAACCAATGTAGGAAGGTCTTTGTGGGAAATAACACTTTCTATTTTGTCTTGCTTCAGCCTCACTATGACAATTCAATTAATTTTTATTAAACTCTCATGAATTCCCAAATTGAGATGTAGCCGTGGTTTGCATAGAACTGACATTCTTAAAAAATTGCCTGAAAATGTGAATTTTTAAAATCTACAGTATTTAAAAAACCGAGTACCGTGTTAGCCCCAATGTTCTCCACCAACACAATGAAAACATGCAGCCTGATTAATGCATTTCTTCTCACTACTGAATACTTAATAAATTAATATCAAGGAGGGGTAAATGTCGCATCTGTGCTGTTGAAAACCAGAATCTCTTTATGTCTGAACACACTTTGAGAAGGAATGATCAACTCTCAATTGTTCCTACTCCATTTACAATTTAGGCTTCAACTGTTCCTTTGCATGGAAATGTTTCCCTTTAAAAACAGGGTGTTTTTAGAGAAATCACATCTTCACTTATTTCTGATGAGCTAGGGGTTATTCTTTGCTTATGCTCATTTGGGAGAGTCTCAGTGTATCTTTACTACTCAAATTAATGTTTTCTTCCACCAAGGAGGAAAGAAAAATAGTTATAAAAACTAAGAAACATACATTTTAAAGGGTATTCACATTGGTGTTGTCTTAGCATAGGTTAATATTTTCAAGAGAAGCATATTTCCCTGCCAGCAACTGCCACTGCTTATTTTCATGAGCAGTTTAAACAAAATCCTAAATCTCAATATATTTCATATATTGAAAAAAAATTCCATCCCCTCCCACATGAAGACTATTAAAATACTCTGAATATCTAGAAATACCTGTAGTCAGAGGAAACAGGTTGCAGGTCTTGTCTCTACCACTGAGTGAATGACCTGGGCCAATTTATCCTGTGATCTCTATTTAATTTTGTAGATTGGAGTTAATACCCTCTTAGAACATGACTAACCTCCCAAAAGTCTTGTAGGATCCAGACTGAGCGCAGCAAGTGCACGCAGATCGTTGGGTAGAATGCAGGGAGCAATGCCCCACCAGAGACAGCAGAGATGGTGCTTAAGGCTTGCATAGGCTGACGGAGCTGGTGGCTGGAGAGGGATAGCCTTGACGTTGAGGCCGGCCGAGTGGTACATGTGAGAATGAATGCAGATGGCAAACTGGGCCGCAGGTAGATGAAGTTGAAACACAGGGGGGTGTAAAATGGCCTCTGAAGGCTCACCCATCAGGATTTAAGGCCTGAGTGGATGTTTGGGTACTGGGGAAAGAGATACCAAATGCCTCCCCCAAATATTAAGAGAACCCCTTTGGAGCCCTTTAATGATGCATCATGCAACTGGCCCAGTTTGCAATCAGGGTAGACTTTCTGTTCCAAAAGTTATATTCCACTCATGATGACGGGCTTGTCTAGAGCCCTCTGCCTTACCAAGACAAGTCAGGCTTCCCCAGCCTGGGAAGCCATTCATCTCAATGCCTCATCTCATCCTCTCTCCCCATCTTTTCCTTTCTGTACCCCGACTCACTCTAAAAATGTTGCCCAAACCTCTTATTGCAAAAATCCTTCCTCTGCTTTGGTGCCAGAGTTAATGTACCCTCCCACTGCTTTTCTTTGGTGACTCTGTGTCACACCATGTCACTACGTGGCTTCCTTTCCTTCCTGTCCCACCACACTACAAGGATCTGCAGCCAAGGTCCTCAGCACCTAGAGCAGCAAAGCATGCTGGGAGATGCCATAAGGATGTTTTGAAACCATGACTGACTGGCAAGAAGAATCCCAAACACCAGGGAACCTGCTTAAATGGAAACTGGGCCCATTTTTAAGTTGCTTATTTTGAGCTCTAAACATACCCTTCTCTATTTGACTTTTAAGATAGCACAGCTGGGACCCTGAAATGCACCTCTCCTGTTTACCAGAAGATGCTATGTTGAGCTGTAGTCACAGGGGGTGCCAGAAGGTGGTCAGGAAGAAGAAAGGAAAAAGAAATGGCTCTTTCCTGTCTGCTTTGTTTGTCAGCCATTAATGTGAACATTTCCCCAGCAAAGACTCCCGCACTGAAGTAGCATTTCCTGCCTGCTTCAGAGAAGATGTTTTGAATACCGGGCTTTTGCACCACTTGGAACTTCCACTCCACTTCACACTTTCCAGATATCTGTGCCAGAGGCAGCACCTCCCTCCCAAGTCTGGGTCCTGGCCACCACGGTGTCCTCCTCTGATCAGTTGCCATGTTTCCTTGTCACCTCTATGCTATCTTAGAGCTCTCTTTGTGGTCTTTCACTTCCTTAGTTAACAAATTTATGACTAGTGAGTAATCTTATCATTTTCTTTCTCTTGGTGCAACTGCTATGAGTTCTCTCTCCTGATTATGCTTTGATTGCCAGAAGAAGTGAGGACAATGTTCCTGGCACAGAGAAAGAAGAGAATGATAAAAGGGCGAGTAGGTGCTGGGTGTGTGCTGCAGTGGCGGAGTGCCCGTGGAGCCCATGGAACTTCATTCCCATTATCAAGGGGAAGGAAAGTGGGGTGATAACTGATTTGCAGCCATAATGCCTTTGCTATAACACATAATATATTGATGGTGAAGATTAAATAGGAGACACACAGGAACAAAAGAAGTGCTTTCAAAGACCCATGGATAATCTGTAACTTGAAGATATATCATGTAACATTAGTTTGGTGTTGAACAATCCAAACGTATTGTCATGCACATAAAATATAAAAATACTGTATATTTGAATAAAACAGCTCACACTAGGCATTCTGTTGTGCAGTCAGCATCTTTTTATGAGCAGAACCTGTTTCCTTGTCCATAAGTACTCATCTACGACTGTCAGATTTGCCTTCCTAAAGCAGCACCTTGGACAGCACCTTTAAGACCTCTCCTTATTTTCATTACGTTTCTCTAACACAGCACTTTCATTGATTACTCCACTTAGTTTTACAAAATTCAGGGAGACTGGTGAACCTAACTTGACACAGAAATATACGATGTGGGGAGAACTGATTTTCTCACAGTCACCTAATTGACAAATGACAGAAACTTTGTCCTGTGATCCCAAATCCCATACTCTTCCCACTGGATTACATGTAGAAGGAATACTTGATGTGGCATTTTTAATGTGTCCACAAAATGGAGACTTTCCTTAAAATGTAAAGCATACAGATGAATTAACAAGAAGCATTCCAACAGAGCAACTTCTATAATAGGATTCCTTTTATATAAAGGAAAGCAGAAGTGAAAAATATCTAAGTTAATGTTCTAAAATTAATAGATTTTGCTTCTTTTAATGACAATTATATATGCACTGGTAAGTCCTAAAGAATGGACAATAGTTATTGATTTTTTTATATACTTCCAGTTCTTTTTCAACAAATCTATTTGCTTCACAATTTAAATAGTCATGATCTTTAGATTTTGGGAAGCTTAGTCCCAATAACATTGAATTTATGCAGTCCTACATGGAAACTCCAGAAGTAGAGTGAGAAAGCATCTCCTCTAACTTTTCCCTTTTGTGTGTGTGTGTGTGTGTGTGTGTGTGTGTGTGTGTATTTAGTACAAGTCTTACATGGTCTCACTATATGGATCAAACTTGTAGTGATCCTCCTGTATTCAGCCTCCCAAGTGCTGGGATTACAGGCATGTGCCACCACACCCAGTCTCAACTGCTGTCTCAGCATGCAGTGTGGCATTCTAGGGACGAAAGCCTGGTCCTTGCGCCTACCTAAGCAGATTCTTTAGTTCTCTGAGCTATCTGGCTGGCCCTCCTCTAAATTTTCTGACATTTATATTTTTCACATTACATTGCACATTTTTACCTAGTTTGCCTTTATATATTATATTACAGTGAAGAGTGGTAGTCATAGAGACCAGGTCTTGCAGAGCTTTGTATGCCGCTCTTTGTGTGGGACAGACAGCTATATGCATGTGTCTGTCTGTCTGAAGATCTGTATCAATATCTAGCTTTCTACACAATATAAGTTAAATTGCATCAAAATCCCTGGCCTTTGGTTTGGTACTCACATTTTGTTACTTATCTCAACCAGGTTAATAAATCATTCAAGAAAATGATCGCATTTAGTTTCCAACCTTGGAACATTTTTCTGTGTCTTCATCTTTCAAAACCATCCCAGATTTTCTCCTTAAAAATCTTAGGGACTACTCAGAAGAGTTGTTCTTTTATTATTTCTTCCTATTTTTACAGTGTCTACAGGGCGTTGATATAAAGCTTTTGTCATTAAGTGTACATGGTAGAAATATTTTAGTGATTTAAAAAAGAAAGCTCATGAGATTGCAAAGCCATGCAATGTTCCTTTATTTAAATGGCAATGCCTACCAAGAGTGGATAACTTCATTATGTGTTTTGTAAACTCCCAAAAGAATGTCTTGGGTGGATTTGGAAGCTGGAAGTGAAGAGATTTCTGCCAATTACAAAGTTATTAACAGGAGATAAGGAGGGCTGGGAACTGGGAAGTCTCTACACAAACTAGACCCCTGTGAAGAGGAAGTGAAAAGCCCAAGACAGTGTTGTCTGTCCCTTGTCTCCCTTGTCAGTAAATAGGCTGCGAGACACTCAATTAAATTTTGTTCCTTTTCTTCATCACAGTCTTGGTGGGAAATCTCGCTTATGACTTGTATGTGGTGGACAATGTAGTGTAGTTAACAGGTATAGTAAGCTGCGGTGACCACAGGAGTGGTTGTCTCCAATAGGTCATTTCTTTTCTTTTCTTTTCTCTGAAGTTATGAACATCTCTGTTTAGTAGGGTAGACTTTTTTTTTTTAAACAGGAGGACATCTGGAGGCAATGCTTAAACAATGGAAGAGGATTACAGAAGGAAAAATAGTTTTCAGGGACTGATGAGAATGGCATTTTCCAAAAGAGGTAGGCAGGTTGGCTTTCCCACAACTTAATGAAATACCTACATGGCCCAAAGCTCGCCTTTGGTGTGAGCTAAGTGTATTTCCTTTGGTGGCAATAGAAGAAAGAGGCAGCAAATGATGAAGCAAAAATTACATGCCACAACCTCCTTAGAAATACTGCAGGCCCGTGGCTGTAATGGTACAAGGGACCTGCGCAGTCCTGGGATGAAAAAAGACTATGTGTCCCCGTTCTATTTCTGTCCTTACAAATTTCTGATTTTTTTTGCAGCTATCTAAGAAAAATTTGATATTGTTGTTGTCTAAGCACATTTAAACTTCAGCTGGAATAACTGCCAAGTGATTCATGCCTATGTAGGTGAACATAACGATTGTATCTGCAGCCCCAGCGCGCCATTTTCATTTCACTTTAAATAAAAAACAAAATGTATCTATGTCAGTCCATGCCCTTCCGCTGTACTCAGAGGTATCAAACAGGCTACAATTATGATTGTGAAGTGATTGTGTCACATTGGAGGAAGGTTTATTGCTTTTGAGTCTGCTAGGCAGTAACACACTCAGCCTCATATTACTCTTTATATCATTGTTTGGCTGTGACTAGAATAATCAAATGCCATCAAATGCTGTCAAATTCAATTTACAGTATTTTTCATTGAAGCAGGCTTTCTGCATTAGATTTCCTGTTTCCTTTCTCTAGAGCTGCCACGGATAGTCGCTGTAATCATGAGCTTTATTTACAAAAGCAACAGAGTGAAGCCACGTCCTGCTCTCCAACAGATACTTTATTTCCCTTTTTTCAGAATAGGAATTTGATGTGCTTTTCTCATACAATTAGCATTAAGTAGATGAAAGAAAACTATTTCGAGAGAATGGGCATTTTAGAGCCTGCGCTAATGTGCTTAGCGTAAAATGTAAATTCACATTAGCCATTTTTACATGTTCGTGTGTATTTGAATCAGAAATATTATTCTTCAAATTAATGTTTGCTGAGAAGGAATTTGGCTTGCTCGTTTTCGGTAATGTCATTTACATAACCAGAAGCACAACAGTCCTTTCTCTTTTCCCTATTTTTCTACAAGCCCTTTGCTCACTGCTGCAGATGGATCTGAAGGAGAGGTTTTCCTCATCCAGATCGAGAAAGCAGCTGAAAGTTAAGCTCGCTAAATGTGCGGGCTACAGGACCAAATAAGACAGGGTGGCGGGCTGCCTTGGAGAATCCGGAACCGGGGTGGGAGGAGCCAGAGAGCCGTGGAGAGGGCTGCATCTAGGGCGCCCTTGGGAGTCGGCATTGCACGCTGCAGGTCTCGAGCTGTGCTAATCTTTCTGTTTTCCTATCCCTTTTCCCTTTTCCCTTTCCCCTTCCCTTTTTTCTTTTTCTCTTCAGTACTGGGGATGGAACCCAGGCCTTTGATCATTTTTTAATCTTTGAGATGAGGTCTCACTAAGTCATTAAGTTGCCCAGGCTGGGCTAGCCTGTGTGAGTGAGGCTTCTGCCTCAGCCTCCCAACTTCCTGGGGCGACGGCCCATGTGGCCACATCAGGCTGCAGTGCTCCTGTCTCGCCTGCTGTGGACATCAAGCTCTTTCTGACTCATTGGCCAGGACTCCACTTTACTTTCTCCTTCCTTCCATTCCCTCTCCTACTTCCTTCCCCTCACCCTCTCTTCCTTCCTCCCTTCTCTCTGTCTCCTGTTCCCTCTCTTCTCTCTCTCTTCAATCTCTCCTCCAAATTCTTCTTTCTTCTTCATCATTTTAGGTCGATCCATGTAATAAGACTCTGCTCATGACAATAAGCAAGCCCCCCCACACCATCCATCCAGCTGGCGTGGACTAAGTCTCACCCAGGGTGCCACAGAACCAGTCTCTCCACCTGGGAAGGGCCGCCATCATGCCTACAGGGTGGCATGTCTTGTTGTCCTCGGACCCTGTCTCGTCTGCCCCAGGGATGCTCCAAAAGCCCGAGTGCTCCTGCATCCGGGACAGAAATGAAAACCACATCGACCTGACTGTCTCAGAATGGCGCGCCTCCCTATACAAGCGAAAACAGTCTTACCTGTGAATGAAGTAGTTGGTGATGATTCCATTGGGCTTTGTAGGTGGCATCCACTGGACCTCGATGCAAGATGACCCCAGAGTCCTGAGAAGAGGGGCACGAAGATCCTGGGGGGCTGCCTCAGAGGTCTTGGCAGACACCCTGCTGCTCACCCCACAATATCCTTGAGAAAGAGGTGACGTCTTTAAGACTTGGTGAAGTGAGGAAAAGAGCTACATACCTACATAGCAGGGTGGAGGGTAGCATGAAATCATCTGTCTGAAGTTTTGTCTACATACTTGAACATGTATGTTAGATCAAAACTGTACATAGCTATAAAATCTGAACATTTAAATAGGGGATAGTTTTATAAAAAAATACTAGTAAGTCACATATTTACACAGGCATAGGTAACCAGATACATGCTTTTTGAAACTAACATTTCCCTCAGTTAGTTGGATTTTTCTAGCCAAAAAGTGATAATACATTTGAATTTCACAAGTGTAGACTTGGTTATACATCTTGGATACTCTTTTCTTTCTTTTTTAGAATGAATTTAGTACAGGGTCTACAGGGTTTCACTATGTAGATCGGACTCGTAGTGATTCTCCTATTTTCAATCTCCCAAGCTTTGGGATTACAGGCACCATGCTCAGTCTCAATTGCCATCTCAGCATGCTCTGTGGGTGGGGCTGGCACAATATGCTGGGGATTAAAGCCCAGCTGCTGCGCTCTGCCTAGGCAGGTGCTTTAGTCTGCTGAGCTATCTGGCCAGCCCCATCTTGGATACTCTTAATACTATTATTTTTGCCAGTGTTTAAAATAAATGACTCTTCTTCACACAGGAATCAAAAAATTAGAAGACCACTGCACCAGCATAGCCCAGTTTCAGGGGATAGAGTTTGGAAGTTGACTCTGCCTCTAAATCAAGAAAACATTAACTTAAAGCTAGGTGCACACGGATGTGCTGAGGATTGGATCAGCAAAAGCAGTACCCTTCAGTGACCGTTTTCAGGGTCTGGATGGTAGATACACACTGGCAAAGGGGCTCATGGTTTCTGATCCCAGCTGAACCCACGGCACTAGGACACCTGCAGGAGCAGAAATTCCCACAACAATGGAGTTGATCTGTGGCACGATCCCCCCACTGAGTACAAGGCGGGAAGCCTTCTGCAGTCTAATGCAAGGCCCATGTACCCCAACATGAGCTACACCTTTAGGTAGCAATTCGGAGTGCTACAACACATATGAGATGTATATCCTCATGTGTCAAGGTATCTATATCTAGCAGTCTCGGTATTTAAAGTAAAATGGAGTTAGCCTTGTCTTCCTCTCCTAAATCTCAGTTTACATTTAACTAGTTATCCCCTTGGAGGGATGGTGGGAACTGGCACATTGTCTTTAGGATAGCACAGATAAAAGATTATGTCACCATCTGCATCACAAAATTCAAGGGGACAGTTTAGGCCCATGACACTGGGTTCAAGGGAGCCCTGTAAAACCTGTAAGATTCACATGAGGTAACTCAATTTTTAAATAACTTCTCTTTATATCCTGATTAAGTTTAAATAAAACCAATGTGAACAGATTTTCTATGAATTGTTTGTAACACCCACTTTGTTTTGTATTACCACTATCTCTGAGTGAAGTCGGTGTTTTTCTTCTAAAGGTCCTTATAGAACAAGACTTTACAAAACCACCATTTTAATATATTTAAATATTCATGATTTAACATGCAGAGGTGCATAATGCTTGGCTGGGTGGCAGGCTCTGAGTTTTCTAGGTAAACAGTCCACTACAAATAGGAATTGAAATGTTAGTCTTTGCATGTGAACTGAGAACCTATTTCTTTTTAATGAAAAAAATTGTTTATGAAATACTTTCCCATAAAAGCCCAAGCCAAGTGTCTGAAAGGCTTTCACCATTTTGACATGCTTGCATCCTTATCTCATACTGGGTGAAAGGAGCCAGATTTTCCAGGAGGGTGGATTGTTGGTGACCGACAGAGAAGGTCAGAGGTGTGACACTCCCATCATTGAGCAGGACGTTGTACTCCACAGGAATTTGGGGGATGAGGATCCCTTAAGGGAGACAAAGAGGGAGAGGGTGGTTCAGAATCATGTACATATGGTCAACAAATCATTTGTCCTTTCAGAAAAATGTACATTTAAAACCTTGTAATTGAAAGGAAAGCATTTGTTTCATAGAGAAATTAAAAGCTGCACAAAATTTGATTTGGAAGACAATCAGGACATGATGCACCTGTTCCTCAGAAGCCGTAATATTTCTGCTCAAAGCTATCCTCTACTCGTGGATAAAACTAACGGCACATTTCACTTAAGAAAAGACAAGCAATTAGGAATTGTGTCATATACTTTTTTCTAGGTTTACTTACTCTTAAGGTATGTAAAAAGCATCAGTTGTGCTTGTGACAATAATTTTTCTGTAGAGCATTGTGTATGCATCCTGTCTGACACCAATCCTTGACATAATAGCCCATAAAGTCTGCAAATCACTGTCTACCTAGAGAATTCCCAGTGCATTAATTATTGAGTTGAGACAGTCCACTCAGTCAGTGAGACTTATGTACCTAAAACACATATGAAATTTGGGTACAATAATTGTCATGTTTCACTGCTGCTTCCTAAAGAAGGAAATCTTGTCCTTTTGGCCTCTATACTATCTATTTATATAACGGAATGCTTAGTGAGCTTTATTTGGTCATCACCAGCATATGTACTTTTTTCAGGGAGAGGGTCAGAACCTAGAATGAAGAATATAATGGCATTTCCTACGAATTGTCTCATTGATCTGAGATTTGTAACATTTAGGCTCTTAGTTACTGATCTTGCACTTAAGTTCGTCTGTACAATAGAAACAATGGAATGGGCAGACCACACTTCTGAGAAAATAGCACACGATTCGGGATGCAGGAGAGGTGAGGTCTAATGATAGTGATGCAGTGGTAGGTACAATGGTTAAAGAACGGAAGGGCCCACAGACCCCGGAGATACTCTGGGTTATGCTCAGGGTGGATGGAAAGAAGAAATCTTTTCTTTCTTTCTTTTTTTGTGGAACTGGGGATTGAATACAGGACCTTGCATTTGCCAGGCAAGCTTATTCTGCAGAGCTATCTCCCCAGTCCGAAATCTTTTCAAAAAGATTGATCAATTCGTTCCTCAACAAAGGTGCTAAATTATGCTGAATTTGACAACCAAGACTGCAAATCTTTATTTTTAAAAGTTAGAGCATCCTGCTTAGACCTCACATTATGTTTCCCAACTGCTGAAACAATTACCTTATACTACTGATTCCTAAATGCATATATGTCTGGCCTGACACCTCTTCTCAAGCTGGGATTTGCAGCAGCCTTGTAGGCATTTCCACATTAACTCCCTGAGAGCTGTCCACATCAGCACAAGGTCCTGAACAGAAAGAGCTGCACCTCCTGCTCCCAACCTGCTCTTCCTGGGTTCCTCTTTCAGTTAACAAAGCCACCACCTCCCCATTTTCTGGGATATAGGCCTCAAAGCACCCTACACTGGACCCTGCTTTCTTCACTTCTGAACTTGTAACCACTACATTTTATTAATTATTTCTTTAAGAAAGTTTAGCCTTTTCCTCCCTTTCTTAGTAGATGCTTGTCATACACAATCAATAGGTGTGTGCTGGGGCTCAGTGCATATATATGTCACATTTGGAATAAACCCAAAGATACTTATAAAGCATTTCAACACATTCCTACAATGCAGAAAGTGCTGAATAAATGATGCCCACCCCTACAAAATAAAAGGAAATGGAACACAATGAAATAAAAACAAAAAAACAACTATGGTATTCTTCTTGATGCCTTCAACCACTTCTGAGCCCTTACTTCATCTGAAGTCGCTATTCTCAATCCAAGTAAATGATACAGTAATTCAAATAAAAGTCTTTATAACGATTCCTTGCTTTCTAGCTTTATTGCTTTTTATGCACACTGGATCGCATTCCTACGAAGACAGGCACGAGTTCATTCATCCCCAGCACCGGGAGAGAGTGGCCCTCCCTCCCTGTGACCGACCTGAGCTCACTCGCTGTGTATTTCATCTTTTTTCTACTGTTTTCTTTGGAAATTCCACCCATCACAAGGACAGAACTTCCAGGGGGCCAGGAGACAAAATTGCACTTTCACTGTGTTTCCAACAGAGACACGACCGTGATCAAGGTTTAAACCTGGCTAGCTGAAGCGTGATTCTGGGAGGTGCATTTTTCACCTTGTGGTTAATCAGGAATAAATGTCCTCTACATATACCTAGGAGATGGCGCAAGAGAGAAGGCTCCTTAAGCTGCAAACACCTCAGACAGTGACATGCATTTAGGAAAGAGGCCCCACCGCTGTCGTGATTTACAGGGCTGTGACACGCAAGCCTCCCGAGTTCCTGCTAACCCTACACCATCTGCAATGAGTCTGAGGCCCTGAGCCCCCTGGTATCCTGATGACTAAATGAAATGAAATGGGCATATTTGTTAGAGTCAGCTGGGAAACCACACGACTTGGTTAGTTCTCGAGTTCATAAATTTATGTCAGAGCAAGAGGTGGCTCGGAAGCTCAAGTGAACCAATTTAGCCTAAGTGCAAATGGCAGTTTTGTTATTTGGTGTCAAAGTTACCAGTCGCACAGTGACAAGCTGCCATAACACATTTTCCTGTTCACTAAAGAACAAGGGTTTTGTTGGTTAATATTCCTTGCAATGCTCCTTTTCATAATTTACAACAACTAGATGCTGATAGGTTATTTAACATTTATGAAGTTAAGATGTAATCAGAAAAACCCTGATTATCTTTACAAATAAAAAAGTTAAATTATTCAACTTTTTTTCCCCCTTGGCTTCATTTCACAGCAGGTGCATACTTTACAATGGGGCAAGTCAATCAAACAATCCTTTTTAAAATCTTTTTTAGGAGTGAGAGCAGAAATAATTCTAAGCGGAAAAACTATTAATGTAGTCTGATAGCTGCATTGGCTTCAAAACACCGGTTGTGCTTAACGCAGTGCTTTGAACATTCCGGCCTGAATTCTGGGCCGGTGGAGCACCTCCACTCCCCCCTGCCTCGGTGCTGGAGTGAAACACTACTGCAAGGAAACCGGATGCAGGCTGCACAGTAGTTTTCATCTTCAGCTTTTTCTACCCTTTAAAATCAGACGTCCCTCCGGAGGGACCATGTTCCACTCCTCTCTGCAGCTCCTGGGCCACATGTCATGTGTCACTCACGTGTGGGGATTAGGAAACTGGTTCTTACTGATGTGAAATGAGTACAGGAATCCACCTGAACAAAAGCAAATGAATCACCGAGACATTTCGAGCTACAAAGAACAAGATCTTGTTAGACCACTCATATTATCTATATCTGTAGCAAAATTGTATTTTCATTTCTGAACTCCATTACAGACCCTATAAATTTTTTTTCTTCACCTTTTAGGTAAAAAAAAAAATAGCATGATCCCCCCCACATGGGTTGCTGCTGGGGATAATAACATAGACAAAATAGATTTGGATGTTTGAGTTGAATTTTTCGTTAGTAAAATGTGTAAAACAATAGGATATTACACCTTAAATTCGAACATTCCTTGGGCTATATGTCTGTATTTTAGCAAAAAAAAAACAAAACAAAAAAACCCTAGCATCTATTAAAGTTCAATAACATGAGACAAATTCAGTAATATGCAAAATAAGCACATCATCACTAAAGGGAACTTTACATTTTCTACAATCAACCCTTGTCATTTAGCTACTATACTTACAAGTTACGCAACTGCCAATGTTGAATCATCCCAATTAATACAAGGTGAATTTTTTAGATAGTGTAATGCCAGTTTTGATTTCAAAGAGGTAGTGTCTGATCTGATACCCTGTTGATAAGATAACTCATGCCAAGGTATCCATGTCTATAGAGAGGCTATATCGTCATTAGCTAAACCTTTAACTAAAACTTGATTAACCAAAAACATTCATATTCCTCAGCAACATTAATTAACAGGATTTCTCAGCAGAAGCATTGTTGCCAATTCTTTTCTTTAATAGGCTAAAAGATAGATGTGAATGGAAAAACACCAGCATTTCAATATTGTGCATTGTCTAAATAACTCACCATCCTTAGTGGAAAAAGTGTGTGCTGGATGCGGTGACAATGCTCATTAGAACATGATTAAGGGGCAGGATAGATCAAAATATAGTCATCATCTTGATAAATGAGAACAGCTCATTATTATTGTCAGAGTTTAAATAATTTTGAATGTTTGGATTCTTAAGCAGCAGGGGTACCTATCTCCATTCTTTTTCTGTGCAAACTGTCTGTGTTCCATGAAGTGTTTGACTCTTAACTTTCTATAATCTTTACCCACTAGGGTAACGTACAGTCTTTGCTCTCTTGTAACGTGGGAGTCTTGATCGAAAGCGCGAAGCTAGTGAAAGATGAGAAGGAACATTTAGCAATAAACTGTTTTACATGCCACATGTAAGTTCCTCCAGTCATGGGCAACATCTATGAAGACCTGGCTGTTGGCTCCCTGCACACAATAACACAAAGTAGACATTCACACTTTCCTGGGTGAGAAAACAAATGCAAAGACATTGTGTACTTGGTCCAAGGCCACGAGAAAACTTAATATTATGTCTCATTTTACATACATTCTAATACTTCCTTTTCTGGAAGGTGAAGATATTCTATTATGCATCTGAAAGACAACATATTTGGTAAGATAAAATTGTATGGTGAATATTTATGTTAAATACTTATTATAGTAAAAGACGTTGTCATGAATCCCCCTCAGAATACTTCCCCTTTCTCACAACACTCTTATCCTGTGTTCCTGCTGCTCCCTGAGGCAGTTCTGGAGTCCTCTTTTCACAAGTGGCCTTATGAAGTATGACAAAAAAATATGTGAAGGCTGCTGTGTAGTTCTGTGCACGGAGAAGCAGGCTCTGAGGAGCATCATAAGGTACTTACTGACCTTATCCACTGCCTCTAGCCTGGTGTGGTCACTGGCCTTTTCCTGAAGTTAGACGGACCGTGCAAGGTAAGTGTGTTTGAATTCAGGCCACCGAGGCAGCCACATTGGCACAGCGAAAGACACCCATGAAAGAGTGTCTCCAGACCTGCTTCAGAAAGTGGTGACAATGATGGGGTGGGCGTGTCTGGGGCAAGGGAGAGTGCTTAATGTTGCAAGACAGTGCTCTTTGTTTGATAATATTTCTCTTCAAATTTAAACACTCATTCACTGCATTTTAAAAATCAGATGTCATGTAATCTTTGGAAAACATGTGTATGTGCTCTATTTGCTCTTAAAGGAGTGTGTGTGTGTGTGTATGTGTGCGTACACACATGTGTAGGGTTAAATTAATATGGAGAGAGGTGGGTTTTAATTTAATTTTCAACAGGAGAATAATTGAAATTTATTTACATTTGCTTGCAGGGTAAGTTGTATAAATGACTTCACCACTTTACTCTCCCATTAATTGAGCAACCGTCTTATAAGGATCTGGATTTTGTACACCTTCTGATCTGGAGGTGCAGATGATACTCAAAGAGATGAAGTGTTCCTCATTTAGAGGTTGGAAGATCCTGTTTTATTACTATTGATACCTACCACATAATAATGACACGAGTGAAGGGGTTACATGAGATGTAAGAGCGTAATTAGCTAGGGCTTTGCCTTACTCCTAGCGTAATTTCTTTGTACCCAAACAGGAAATGACTCTCCTGTTCTACCTGGCCAAAATCCTCTGCACCTGGAACCTGGCTTTGCTAGGCTCTGCGTATCCTGCCGTCCAGCTGAACGGGGAGCTGGAACCTTCTGGCTTCCAGCCAGTTCCTTCATGTCCCAGGTGCTGATGTTACCAGGTGGACATCTTCCTTTAAGGCTTTGTCATTTCCTACAGTTAATTCCACCCCTATCTGACTTGCTTGGTATAAAACATTGTTCTCCCAGAATTGTTCGACCTTCACCAACACTTAGCTCTGTGTCTTGACCCTCCAGGGTACTATTGCCAAAGTCAGAGTTGATGCACCACATACCTGAGAATTTTGGGTAATAAATGAATACATCTATGCAGATTTAGGAGTCAGGCCAAAGATAGGAAGGACTTACCCTTTAAAGGCAAAAGCAGAGAGCAGACCTGGGCTCCTATGAGGGACCTTGAGCACATCATGTCATTTTTGGAGCATCACATTTCTCATGGGGGACAATAACATTGTTTATCTCTTTGAATTTCAATGAGAATTTTCTAGGGGTAGAGCTGGAAAAGCGCTTGTCAAACTGTTCAGCACACAGCAGGAGTTTAACAAATGCAAATGTAACAAGTAATAGAAATGTGTGTGCATGCGATTTGCTTGCCAGATCAGTTCCTCTTCCTGTGGGCATTTTCCCATATTCTATAGGTCCTATCCTTTTTACTACTGTGATTTCTAAACATGTACTAAGGCATAGTTCACCGAGAGCACTGGAAACATAATCTCCAACACCAAAATCCAGTCAATTGCTCAGGTAAACTTTCTGTTGTCTAGCAACAATATAGATATTTTTCTTCCAGCAATTTACTGTTCATATTGGTCACCAAAGAAAAGCAAGTAAAAAATGGCAATTTAATTCCCTAAGATAGGGAAGCTTTAAAAATATCTAGACTTCTTGAATTCTAGGAGATTCTCTTTCTGCAAAGTTATGGTTGAAAAATGTGTCTTTGCTCATGCTTTACAGGTGTTTCTAGTGTCACTCAGGTTTGGAAACTGTGGATACAGACTGTGTGGCCCGCAATTTACCTTTACTAAGGACACGACAACGTGGGAAGGGCCAAGCATTTCAAGTATCTAGAAAACTCCTGATTGTCAGCACCTGGACACCCTCTACTTATAACAAGTTTGTCTTCCTTCTGGTTAAAATTTATATTTGTAAGTACGCTGCAAGAGAAAGCATATTTTTATTATCCAAATCAAAACACAGTATGAGGTACATTCCAATAAAATCAACTGTCAGTTATATGCAAGTCAAAATCATCTGACTTTTTACTGAATTAAAATCCTTCTAGGTACCAGGAAAGAAAGCCTAATTTAAGATTTTAATCTTTCCATATATTACAGAGTTTCTATAGTGGAAGTTGTGTGCCTGATTAAAGGAGTGACATGTATGGATATTATAGATTTATTAAGTGTTATTTAAATAGTGGAGGTTACCTTCTTTACATTTTCCCTTAGTCTGAACCAGAACGAAACATTTCAAGTCTTGAGGTAGGCAAGGTTTAAGGTTATAGTACCCAAGCAGAAGTTACGCTTTATTTTTCCATACTTTTCTTGATGAAAACAAAATATTATGTATTTTAGGACAGGGTCTATAGGTCTCATTGTGTAGATTGGACTCATAGTGATCTGCCTGTTTACAGCCTCCCAAGTGCTGGGATTACAGGTGTGCATCACCACGCCCAGTTTCAATCACCATATCAGAGTTCCCTGGGGGTGGGGTTGACAGGTAGGCCAGGTGGATTGAACTCCTGGCTCCTGCATCCGCCTGAGCAGGCGCTTTAATCCACTGAGCTATTTGGCCAGCCCTAAAAACACTGTGTATTCAATGTAAAACTGTGATGTTGGACTTTAAAAAAAAAAATAATGACATGATACTGGAAAATGGGGAAGTAGTCGGAGGAATTCATTAACCCTGTGCTTCAGGAAGTGGTTTCATCGTATTAAAAAGGAGGACTGAGAACTCATCAAATGTTGGAATAAATATATTTTTTAAAAAAGAGTAAGACAAAACTTAATTTTTCAAGAACTATTATACAGAAATAGGTAATAATTGCCAATTACATATATTACATGTGATCCACATATCGACACTTTAGTTGTCTTGAAAGGCAGATAGCCGAGACTTAAAATTTCACCTAAGTGGAGGCAGTGCTGGGACATGAACCCTGGCTTTGCTCTTGATCTTACTTTGGGGTTTGTCTGAAAGGACACCCATTTTTAAATTCACACCAAATGTGAGCTCCGAGTAGAAAGGCAACTTGAGCTTTAATCATATGAAAATGACACATGGTGACTGGCTGAAGTGCAGGACCATCTCGGCACAAGACTAGAGCCACAGCAGCTTCGCTTGTCACCTGGGCTTTCCCTTGTCCTTTGAGAATTTGGCGTGTAGAGACCCTGGTGAGTGCGGTGAGCCCCCACTGAGCAGGCTGAATCTGGCCTCAGAGTGGCTTTATGTACCCGTTTTACTTGGCGGTGCTAAAAGCCAAGAGTATTGTAGAAGTGCCAAGGACAAAATGCAAAAGGGCGCAGGACACCCGTGTGGCCCCGAGAAGGCAGCCGCTGGTTCTATTCTGGGGGAGGCGAGTTTGTAGTTTCTCATGGTAGAATTTTTGTCTTTTTTGCTATTGAAAATTAAGAGAGTTCATGAGTATCTATGTTCCTAACACTTATATGCTGGATAGTTATTAATGATAGCCAGCCTCTATTATGGATCCTCCATGTTTTGTTTAGTCCCCTTTGTTGTGTTTTTATTTTATAGCTAGGGTATATGGAATCATTTTTGTATTTAATACTTCAGAGAAATTGAACTTTTCTTTGTTTTTAAATCTCTTACTGGATTTTCCCCTGTGAATTTGATTAAAATGTTTTCTCCCTACTTTCAGATTGTAACATCAATATTGTGTTGGTTTATGAGAACTCAGGTTTTATATATTAAAACTTTATATTATTATCATTATTATTTTCATTTTTTATGTATTTGCTACAGGGTCTCACTATGCAGCTCAGCTCGGACTCATAGTGATCCTCCTGTTTTCAGCCTCCCCAGCCTCCCTAGGATTACAGGTGTGTGTCACCATACAGAGACTTGGTCATCAGCTCAGCATGCCCTGGGAGCAGGGCTGGGGTGGCATGCAGGACTGAGGATTGAACCCTGGTCCCGGAGCTTACCGAAGCAGGTGCTTAGTCCACTGAGCTATCTCATCAGCCCTAAAACATTATATTATTTTTGACCATATTATTTGCTTTTTAAAATTTTTTTAATTTTTAATTATTGAAAAAAATAGCAATGAGACAGTTTTAAAACTGATTAATAGGACAGTTTCAATAATTAATACATTGTACATTGT
>NDGN011322988.1:0-17499 GCA_002564285.1 Tympanoctomys barrerae
AAATTCACATGGAGAGCAACCTTTTGAGTGCAAAGATTGTGGGAAAGATTTCATTCAGAATTCTAACTTTATCAGACACCAAAGATCTCACACAGGAAAGAAGCCCTTCATATGTAAACAGTGTGGGAAAATCTTTAGTGGCAAATCAAATCTTACTGAGCATGAGAAAATTCATATTGGAGAGAAACATTTTAAATGTAATGAATGTGAAACAGTTTTTGGCCAGAAGAAGTACTTCATAAAGCATCAAAGCATTCATAGTGGAGAGAAACCCTATGAATGTAATGAGCGTGGAAAAGGCTTTTCTCAACAAACATCATTTATTGTACATGTGAGGTTTCATTGAGGTGATAAACCTTATGAATGCAATGTATGTGGGAAAGACTTCTCTCAGAGTTCTTCTCTCACTGTGTGTGTGAGAAGCCATACAGGTGAGAAGCCCTAAGGTTGTAATGAATGTGGGAAAGCTTTCTCACAGTTCTCAGTTCTAGCCCTGCATTTGAGAAAACACACAGGTAGGAAGCCTTATCAGCATAGTGAATATAGAAAAGCTTTCAGCCAGAAGTCACACCACATTAGACATCAGAAAATACATACTCATTAAGATCTATAAATAGCTTCAGAATATGAAAACACACACCAGTAATTTGTATCTCACAGTGTTGCAGAAATACTTCAAAGTACAGCATCCTTAGTCAGATGAACTTCTAAACAAATGCTAAGACTTTAGAGGACACCAATAGTTTGTACTGAAGAAAAGGACATTTATGGGGCCAGGGAGATGGCTCAGTGGAATAAGTTCTTCCCTGGCAAGTGCAAGGGCCTGAGTTCAATCTCCAGTTCCACCAAAGAAAAAGACATCATATGATAAAAAGGCTGCTCAAACAAAAAAACTACGTCAAAAGTAACACTGACTTTAGATGCATTTTCCTCAATTGGGAGGAGAAAATAAATGATTGTTACTATACTCTACATAAATTGGAGATCTTTGCCAGTATAAGAAAAGTTACAAGTACTACAAAGGAAAGAAAAACATGTTCATATGCAAGTAGTAAGCCTTTGTGACAGTGATTCAGTAAAGCAGAAGAGATCCTATAGAGACCTATGCATTCATTTGAATTTGTAATATGAAAGAGATGGCATTAGGAGAAGAGGAAATAATTTTTAAAAAATTATTTGGAGGTGATTGTTAACTAAGAATGGGTCATGGATTATACAGAAAAGTAAAACTCACCGGAATGAAGAGAGCATTATTAAAAGCTAGTGTACAAAAAATGGTTTTGACCTTGGGAGTAGGAAAGCATTTCTTGTAACAAATTAAAAGATACATATTTAATGTGTATACTCAGGAAATGCTAGGAGTCTCTCTGTGGCTCAATTTGTAGAAGTTATATATTAGAAACAATTCAAATATTCATCTAGAACAGGAATGTAAAGTTGTTATGATGGAATGCTATGCAACTATAAAAGTGCAACAGATGAAAGCCACATGTTCATGTAAATGCCTAAAAATGTTCAGATGGAAAAACTTTGGAGAAATATATATATATATATATATATATATTTATTGTAAATTTGTAAATTTGAATTATATTTTCCTCATGAAGTTCAATACTTTATATTGCTAATGGTTACACATACATCTATAAATATTTTTGAAAACAATTGGAAGGATACAAACCAAACTCCTACTGGTGGCCTAGGAAGAAGGGAGAAGAGATGGGAATGAGTTTGGGGGTTGGCTGGGGAGGGCTTTCATCTTCTTCTATAAATATCCACTTCTCTGCAAGCAAATATTAGAAGAAACTCACTAATTCTTCATTGTGGTAAAAGGATACTTTGTCTTATTTTTTGTACTTTTCTGTATTTTTGGAGTTTCAAAAAATTAAAAGAATAGGGTGATGAGAATCTGTACCTATAGAAGTTACATTATAATAAATTTCCAAATACTAGACATATTATAGAAAATATTTCTAAAAATTTTTATCAACAATGAATAGATGTACTTACTCTAGGTAATATGAAATCTGTTTTATTAAAACTTAAAGTGATGACAAAAACAATAAAGCCTAGCAGAAACATAGTACAATAATAATGTGCTCAAGAGTTTTTGATACACATGATAAGTAATAGGCAAAAAAATATAGAGCAAGGGGAACCCTCATTCTCAAAAGCACCTGTGCAATGAAGGAAACAGTACTTAATAGCAGAAAATGTGTCCAATTTCTTCAGTTGCCAAAAAGTTATAAAGGGTTTTGCAAGACCTGAGATAATAAAACTGGGCGTGTTGGCACACACCTGTAATCCCAGAGCGTGGGAGGCTAAAAGTAGAGTTTCACTTGTGAGACCCTGTAGACCTTGTGCCAAATACATAATAAAAAAGAGCTAAGACCATACAACAGGAAAAATACATACACTTTATAAATAAAAAATGTAAGAAAAATTATTTAGATGAAGCATATATGGGGTTGGGGAGATACCTGAGCACCTAGTAAGAACAAGGATCAGAGTATGATCCCAGTTCAGCATGCTCTGCAGGCCCGGCACCCCAGAGTACCTTGAGGCCGCCGAAAGGAGTAATTGTAGTCCATGCCTGTTATTCCAGCACTTGGGAGGCTGAAGACAGGAGGATCAGTATGAGTCTGAACTGTGTAGTGAGACCCTGTACCAAATATATACATACATACATACATGCATACACATATATACTTACATACATCAATATATACATACATACATACATGCATAAATATATAAATAAATATTTTTAAAAAGAGATATATTTGAACCATAGCTATTTGAAAAACATTTAAGTAATAGAGTGCCATCACTGAAATTGGCATCAAAGAATGGATATTCTAGGAATGGCAAAAGTTAACAAGTTTTAAAATAAGTTGAGGAATGGCCACCCAGATAACTCAGCCTACTAAAGTGCAATTTTAGGCAAGCCTAGGCACTGGGGTTTGATTTCTAGCATGCTGTTCTAGCCTTGCCTCCTGTGTGCACTGTAATGGAGACTGAGAGTGAACAGGGTGATGGGGCGCCTGAAATCTCAGTGCTTGGTTGTCTGAAAACAGGAGGATCACTACGAGTCTGATCTGTGTAGTGAGACCCGGTAGAACCTGTACTGACTACATATAAATAAAACTAAAATAAGTTGAGGAAAAGTAATACTTAGAAACTGTGCCTCAAAATGTGAATTAGCATCTCCACTATAGAAAACAATATCTATGCTCCAATAAGTCTATCATTTACAACTAATGTACCCGGGGCAAGGGAGATGGCTCAGTGGAATAAGGATTCCCTGGCAAGTGAAAGGGCCTGAGTTCAACCCCTGTTTCTGCAAAAATCAATCAATCAGTCAACCAACCAGTCAATCAATCAATCAACAAATGCACCTACAGCGAATGGAAATGACAGCAGTCTGGCAGAGACACGTGCACATGCTTTAATATAGTACTAATGATAGCTAAGACCTAAGTCAACCAAAGCATACATCAGGCTGTAGATTGAAAAAGATGATGTCATGCACATGAAAAATATCAACATCTGAGTGACTCCCATTTATACAGCTACTAACATGTAATCTTATTCTTCCATATTAAAAATTAACACACATTTTTTCAATGACAAACTTCACATAATCAGAATTTAATAATTGTGAAACTTTACTAATATCAAAATTAAAGCACTACTCAGTGATATGAAGTTTATCTACATTTTAAAAGTTTTATTTAATGTCTGCAAGCTGGTGCAGGGGTGGAGGGGGTTTGATCCCTGAGCCTGCTGTGCTGGGGTGGGTAAAGCATGCCTGTAATTCTAGCACTTAGGAGGCGGTAAACAGGAGAATCACTATGAGTCTGATCTAGTAGTAAGACCCTGAATACCCTGTGGACCCGACCCTAATATACAGGAAAAAATTATTTAAAAGAGAAAAACATTAGATAACGAGAACAAAGACAAAAACAAAGCACCATAGGCTAATAAAAACATTACAGAATTTCAAAACAAGAACAAGAAATAGACAATAGTTGTTATATTGTATATTGCTATCAAATTTGTTGCTCAGAAAGCCAGAAATAGGCATGCGAGATTAAGACTTAAAATACTAACACTTCTTTCACATAAAACTATCATTTTTTTCCTTTTATTGTTTATAATGTCTTATCTACTATTCTTACACTCTCTTTAAAATATCTGCATTTTCATGTTTGGGTTTGCTTTAAGAAATCTGCAGAATGGAAACAGGATAACAGGAACTGCTGTGTGTCCCTCACCACCATCCCCATCAGTCTGAATGCAACCCGTCCTCTGTGTGATCCTCCCTCTACCTCCTTGTCTTCATTATTGCACTTGCAGACAGGAAGCTGTGCAAGTGTTGGACAGAGCAAGAAGAGTGCATTGCAGGAAGGGATAAGCAAAAAGAAGCATTAAGATGTTATGCAAATATACAAACTTTATACAGCTAATGTAATCATTCTTAATAAAGTGCACATTCCTAATAAGAAAAAAATTAAAATCTTCTCAAATACATAAGTTTAAGAATGAAGAAATTGAGAATACAAATAGGCTTGAAGCGCTACCAGAAAATTGATATGCATTTATGTGCCTAAACTATGGGTGCATGTTGTAGGTGCACACACAGGAACATATACATACATGTTACAATTACACACTATACAACTCCTATTAAATTTGGCTCAGAGGAATGAAGCCCCTGGAGAGCACTTGACACTGAGAATTTGATCAGAATGCTCCCCCAATCAGGGACCTCTTCTCCCTCCCTCACACCTTCACATACAAGAGCTTGTACGGCAGTGCTGCACACGCACTGAGATTTCTGATTATATGAAAATACATGCCTAAATGCAGCTTCTTTATCACATTTAAAGATAAGTTCTTGGGTTTGTAATGCTTACCTGGAAAGTAATGGAATAAAACTCGATGTTCTGCTTTGTGCTGGCAGTCCTCAAACCTGAGTGTCCCAGGTTCAGAAAGAAGGTTGTTATTTTGTTCCATCTGAGCTCAAAACTCTGGGATCTCTGTCTCCAGCGTGCCTTCCTCATACCAGCTGCAAGAGATGGACTTGGCCTGTGCCTACACTGTGCCATTTCTGGTCACTGCATCAATAGTGATTATTCTACAATGATTATCTATCTGCCGCAAGGAAAGGGGAAATAGATGGGAAGGATGATCTTAGTGGAGGAAGAGCTTATAACTCAGCCCTGACAGTATCTCCCCGGACACATCCACCAACTACTTTTCACTGCAGCTGAGCTCAGGAACCATGGAGAGCACATCTGTGCATTATTGAGCAAGAGATATTGTGAGTAGCCATCATATAAGACTAAACACAAAACTGCATGGGGGTGATAAGTCCCCGCAGGCTATGCTCAGGACTACAGGTTTTGCTCAGGAAATGGGAGGGAAGGATTCCCAAGGCTAGTAAGAAAAGCTCTGGAAAGCAGAGGAAGCAGAGAGCTCCTAAGAAAATGAGCAAGGGTCTCAGGAACAGGTGCAGGCAAGGAGCTGGGGAAAGAGGATTTTCTTGTCACTGTCTGGGGCTTACCCTCTGTCTTATCATTTCATAAATTGAGGAGATGCTACAAAACTTCTAACGTAGGTTACATGGGAGGAACCACGCTCCAAGGCATCTAATTGCTTGGGTTAGTGTTCAGTTAGAGTACTTATATGTTTAGTTCTTCATTTATGTCTTCACCTCTTTCATATACTTTTCAGTGGAAAGAATATCCCAACTTGCATATAATAGAAAGAAGTCTGCATTTGAAGAATTTACATGATTTGGAATAGCCATCACCATGATCATCACTTTCACAAAACTAACCTTCTATGGTTTTAACCATGAAATGGATTTTCTCAAGCAGGAATAAATGTTTCAGTTAAGGAAATAGGGCCAGAAATGACACAAGAGGAAGAATTGACAGCAAAGAATAGGAGAATTTATGGGCACGTCTCCGTTGTTTTACATGACTATGGCAATGATTATGTCGGTATTTTAGCATTTGTTTAGGTTGTATTGTTTGTTAAACTATATCTCAATAACAGAACAATAAAATTATGGTATTGAATATTGATAATTTAGTAAGGAATTATTAACAATGAACATAGATCATAAAATAGGGTATATCAGAGTCAAATATAGATTTGAAGAATCCTGATTTTCTATAAACTTAGGGAATGTTTCAAAGGTTAAAAATCATGTCACGTTCTTTCATTAGGAAGAGAGGTCTGGAAATAGCATTAGGAATTCTAACGCTGTTTTGCAATTTGCTGTGGATCAGATAAGAACTGTGAGAGACACAGAGGCCCAAATTCAGGATGGCATTCATCCCTAGTTTCTCTCAACTTATTAAAGTGAAAAAACAGCGGGCTCTGCATCTATTTCCGGAGGACTTGTCTATGCAAGCTCCTGTTATATATCTCACAGGTCTATTGTGCTACTTGCTCAATGTGCACAGGTGCACACCTGAGGAAATGACCAAACCCATTTATTGTACACATACAGAAGTATGAGATAGCTAAGGAGCTTAAGTTTTCATTAGAACTCATGCATATAGTAAGAAATCGTATTTTCCTTATTGTGAATGTTACAAAATACCTCCCTGAAAACTGCTCAGTACACATCTCTGACTCTGGATTTATCAGAACACTGTCTATATAGTGGGAGGTCATGCAAATGGGGTCTCCCTCTGCTGATGAAAAGCAGCCCAATCTGACCCTGCAGCCCTACAGAGCAGCCCAGCCCTGGATGCCCTGCTGTTGCTAATTGGTGATCAGAGCTGAACACAGACGGTTCTCCATGGAGCTTGGGCTGAGCTTAGTTTTTCTTGTTGCTGTTTTCAGAGGTGATTTATGAATAATAAGAGATACTGAGTGTGTGAGTAGATTATAGTGATATAAAGAGTGGACCTTTGTGGCAGTTTCCTAAGGAGAATCTCTCTGTGTTTGCAGGTGTCCAGGCTGAGGTGCAGCTGGTGGAGTCCGGCGGAGGTTTGGTGCAGCCCGGAGGGTCCCTGAGACTCTCCTGTGCAGCCTCTGGCTTCACCTTCAGTGACTACAGGATGCACTGGGTCCGCCAGGCTCCAATGAGAGGACTGGAGTGGGTCGCGGAAATTAACTCTGGTGGTGGTAGCACATACTACCCAGACTCTGTGAAGGGCCGTTTCACCATCTCCAGGGAGAACGCCAAGAATACGCTCTACCTTCAAATGAATACACTGAAAACCGAGGATTCCGCTGTGTATTACTGTGCAAGAGACACAGTAAGGCAACATCAGTGTGGGGCCTGACCTAAACCTCCCTGCGGATGCACTCAGGACCAGCAGGGGGCGCTGGAGATAAAGAGAGATTAAACGGAGCGGGACATAAAAGTTGTTTTCCTCCTAGGACCTGAGACTTCTTAATGTAATACTTGCTCGTAGATACACTGATTTCATAATTCTGACCTCACCTCTGGTATCTCTCATTAGACGCACTTGTTTAAATAGGAGAACACATTCTAAACTGTGCAATATTCAAACACCTGAGCTGATTGTGCTTCTGCTGTGGTCCTCAGGACCAGACCCTGAGGAGTCTCATGGAATCAGATGAAGGTCAGATAAGAATTTAGAAGCTGAGCAGCAGTCTGTCTGAGCAGACACACACCTCTCTTTTTCGATGATCAGGACCAACAGGCCGTGCCCAGCACAACCAGGGCCTGCTCAGCCCCTCCAGAGGACGCTGGGGACACAGTAGAGCCCTCAGCGCGGTGAGCGTGCAGAGGAGCCAGCCCTTCCGGGTCCCGAGCAGGAGCAGGTGCACTGAGCCCTGGGGAGACTCTACCTGCCTAGTCCTCCCTGTGGATCCCTGCTGGGTCATTTCTCTCACTCTACTGAAATAGAAAAATAATGGGCACCATATTTGTTTCTTTAATACTTGTTTATACAAACCAACATAACATAAAACATTTTATATGATATTTACAACATTTAAAAAGCTTTACAACTGAATTTTTTGAGTCTCAGCAAATTCATTTTAATATTTAAATTTCAGTAACCTCATTAATTAAGATTAGATTGCTCATTATTGATCAGTAAATTTCCAAAAACAATGTACAACTATGAAAGTATAAGTTTTTAGGAATCATTTTCCTAAATTGACAATAGAAGGGATTTATTTGACAACAGAATAGAACACTTGTTTCACTATCAGTTTTTTTTCTTGCTCTTTCCTCTCTCTCTCTCCAGTTAGTGTGAAAGAGTCTATTTCTGTTATTATGGATTTTCCATTCCTGAACTTTTTTCATATGTTACAAAGAAAAAGTTGGTGTGCTTATATCCATAGTCACCTGGTTAGCAAAAGAAATTCAATATAATGTATTGTTTTTTAGCAATTTGTACATTCAGTATAAAATTATAGACAATAGCATGAACTGATAAGTATGTGGAAAAAAGTAGAGCCCTCAAAATGGACCAGCTAATGTTGAAGTTTAAAACCACTCAACCACAAGCACACACACAAGCACACACATGCATACACACACACACAGAGGGAGAGAGGGAGAAAAGGAGGGAGGAAGGGGGAGAGAGAGAGAGAGAGAGAGAAAGAGAGAGAGAGAGAGAAACAAGTTTTTCAAAGGAAGAGGTGTCAAGCCCTCCTGCAGGCCATACTTGGCCATGAAGAGTGAGTTTCGAGGAGATGCTGCTCTGGAGACCATGGGGCACCTTTGACAGTGACTTAGACCTGGGCTGGACAGGTGTATAGAGCCTGCACGGATTGTGGAAGCTGGAGCTCAGCTCTGCTCATGTCTGGCTCACTCCCCTCTAGAATGGCTGTGTGGGCCAAATTTGAATTCTATTCACTGTGAGGTGAGCTGGGGCCTTGGAAAGCACAAGATACTTGTTGCATAGGAAGGTGTGGCTTGATGACTCGTTTGGTTCTAACCCAATGTATGGGGAGTCCTAAAATTAAATCAATACCAAAATTAACAGATTTGTGTTCCCAGAGTTTATACTCATGTTGTAACAGAGCATTTTCTGAGTGTTAAAACTGCTATCTCATCTGTGTGTCAGTGCTGTTCTTGCTACATTCTACATAGGACTAGATGGTTTTAGCTTGGAATATAGTTAAAGTAGCTGAAAGCTCTTTATATTGAAAATTACCTTTTTTAATATGGAAGAAAGATCCCAGAAACTTTGCACTGTGCTATAGCACCAATCAATTTTTAAAGTTTGATACAATCTCACAAAAAATTGATACCATCTCACAAAAATATTAACTTCCCCAGGCCTGGCTCAGATTTTTTTCTTCTTATTTTAGTACATAGTCTACAAGGTCTTACTACACATATTGGACTCATAGAGATACCTGTGTTCAGCCTTCCATGAGCTGGGATTACAGGCGTGCACCACCACACTCAGTCTCAATCACCTTCTCAGTGCACCCCAGGGGCAGGGTCAATCCCACGCATGGCATTGAACACCTGCCCCTGTCTCTGCCTAAGCAGGCACTTTATCCACTGAGCTATTTGGCCGGCCCTGGATTGGCTTTTAATTCTCCATATTTAGCCTTTCAAAGCACTGGTTTTGTACTGTGTAGCTACCTACCCTGGTTGAAAACTTCATTTCCATATCATAGATTATATTCTTCAAATATAGACTATACTACAGTTAGAAATACTGAAATTCATACAGACTTCAGTTCCTACTATTTCTATCAATGTGAGCTCTATATTTGATGAAGAGATAAAATTATTGCTATTTACTGGGTATACTTCAAATTTCTCAAAGTGAAAGTATATTTTTACATACTCAGGATAAATATACAGCTTCTTTCTCTTAGTCCATTGAGAGGAAAATATTTATTCTAACATTGTTTAGACAAGATATAATCTTTACAGCTTGTCCTCTGAATAACTACTGTGAAGACAGCAATATACAATGTGTTAATCATTATAATTGTCCTCGTGACCTATTTTGAAGCTTTTTCTTTGGTATTTTATCTTTTTTATTATTGAAATGACTAAAAATAAATAAACAAATAACAAACAAGAATTGAAGTGAGACCTCAATTCTTCCCAGACAGAGGATGTACCACTAAACTAAATGTCTGGCACTGAGGGTGTCATTTTATTTATTTTTATTTTATTTTATTTTTTTTGGAAGAACTGGAAATTGAACTCAGGCCCTTGTGCTTGCCAGGGAAGCACTTATTCTACTGAGACATCTCCCAGGCTAGGGTGTCATTTTAAAATTGACTCTGTTTCTATTTAATGTAAATTGTGTCGCTGTTCCTAAAGAAATATGCACATACGGTTTTATATAAAAATCACAAATATTTATCATAAAATATTTATCAAACACCTTGATTAATACAGGGTTTAACTTAGTATTCAAAGCACACAAATTCTGAATGAGAGTACAATTCACAGGCAAAGAGGATTCATTTACAAAATATCAAAACAGGGATAGTAGAAAAATTTCATTATAATGAACTATGAGAAACTAATACCATCAATGAATTGGATTACATCACAGGGCTGGCCATACGATCAACGGTCTTTTTGTAGAACAGATGGAACATCATCAGCACAGCCAGGTTCTTAGAAAAACATCCTAGTAGGCTAGACTATAATCATAGTGGTCTGTGGTTCATTCTCAGTGCAGGTATGGAATGGGCAGTGCTCTTCCCTAAGAGTCAATCCTGGGTTCTATTGATACCTGATACAGGAAGGTATAGGTCAATCTTCCTGCCTGGCATCAAGGATGCTGATGGCCAAGAAGAAGCTCAGGTGGTTTGCAGACCATTTAAAGTTGGGTTCAGAGAGCTGCGCCTTACTGTGGTGACCTTATTCTCAGTGAGTGAGATGCACATGCAGAAGTTGAGAGATGTCTTTCCTCAGAGAGAGTGAGTGCATGAATCTCAGCATCTCACTGATGAATGTCCCATCCAAAACTACTGCTTCCAGGTTGGAGCAAGTCTACAGCTAAGAAGTTTCTGGCCTGATGAATATGCAAATTAGGAGAGACTGCTCTGGTAAATATGAATGATCTGTGGGCCAGAGCATTCAACTGCCATCTCTACTTTCTGTGGAATCTCGCAGAGCACAGCTCTTCACAATGGACTGGACCTGGAGAGTCCTCCTCTTGGTGGCAGCTGTGAAAAGTAAGGTCATCACCAGTACTAGCCATAAGGAAGGGATCAGAACTATGAGGGAGCCCTGTCCCCAACTTCTGTCTTTTCTCCTTAGATACCCATGGCCAGGTGCAGCTGGTGCAGTCTGGGGCTGAGCTGAGGAGGTCCGGGACTTCAGTGAAGGTCTCCTGCAAGGCTTCTGGCTACACCTTCATAGATTACTACATGAGCTGGATGTGACAGAGTCCTAGACAGGGGCTTGAGTGCATTGGAATTATTCACCCAGAGTATGGGAATACCAATTATGCTGAGAAGTTCCAGGGCAGGGCCACCCTCACTGCTGACACGTCATCCAGCACAGCCTACATGGAGCTGAGTGGCCTAAAGTTTGAAGACACAGTCATGGTAATCACACCTGTGCAAGAGACACAGTGTGGTAACCACATCCTGCATGTGTCAAAAACCCAGAGGGAGAAACAGCTGCTTACATGATGAGATAACAGAGAAGATGAGACTGAAGATGTGCTTAGGAAATTGGTGAAGTAATTGAGGAAAAGAAAGATAAAAATCAGGTGTCCACCATAATTGAATTGGATAATTTTGTCTTGTCACCTACAGTCGATATTTGCTATGGTTGATGTCTGATGTACCCCAAAGACTCGTGCCATCATGATCATGGGATTTTGCAGGTAACTGAATCTAGATCTCCTGATTTTCTTCTGCTCTTGTATTGGGATTATGTGGGTGCGCTTTTCACCAGTCCTTGTTTGAGTAGATTGTGTATAATCTAGTGGAATGACAGGATGACTAGCTCTTCTCTTGTTGCTTTAGGTATTTTCTTCCACCATGACCTCTTATCCTCTGTCATGCCCTGTGCTTCCTTGAGTCAGCCAAATATGAACCTCTATGTTAGCCCAATGAACCTTTCCTTCTTTAACTTTACTTGTAGGATATTTTGTCCTAGCAATGAGAAACTGAACAATTCAACCCCAATGTAGCATACAGAGAAGAAAGAAATCTATCGACTAATAATCCTAAATGAGGCAATTCTTAGCATGTGTTTGTGAGGACACAAATATCGGGACCTCAGTCCACAGACATCATCTGATCCACAATTCTAGAAAAGGTGGTCTCACTTCATGTGGGAAGATCACCATTTTTGTTTTTTACCCAATGTGAAGCTCATCAATGGAAAAAAGATTTGCAGAATATATCTTTATTTCACAGCTGAATTTATTGTAGATAGAGACATTCATGAATTGTGATGTTTCTGAACCTGAGAACATTTGGAGGTATATCTAAGATCAAAGTTTCCAATCACATGACCTTCTTGTTTTTATTTTATACAACAGGGCCAGAATGTTGCTGCCATGTCAATGTTTCAGAATTTACTAATAAGTAATCTTTATGTTTACTATAAAATTGATTAGAAAGTGCAGTATCTGCCCAGGAACCTCTTTTCTCTTTACATGTACAACCTGCTCCCCTACTAGTACCTGGTGCTCTATTCTCTCCTTGTCCCCGTGGTTGGACCTACAGAGAGACGACACTACCACCAACCATAGTCATAGTGCTAATATTGTTTCTTTCCTTGTACTGTGCATTTTGTGCATCTGGATAAATGTTTAATGACATGCATTCACCACATGTTTCATGTGTGTCCAAATTATTCACTTTCTCACCAGGATCAGCGCTATGGTGCCCTGGGGTAGTAGGTGGTGGCCCTTTAGGCAGTCAAGGGGTAGAAGCCCAGATGAATAGTATGAAAGCAGAGCTCTGGGGATGAGTCCAGTGGGCCAGGCTGGCTGGTGAGCTCTTTCCTGGAAATCGCCTGGGGCCTCCACTACACATTTGGCTAGTGCTGATGGTTCAAATTCTTCCCTTTTAGAAGCCTTCTGCAGATGCCACAGCTGTGCCTACAAGCAGTCTTCAGTCCCAGAGGAGAGCTGAAGGAGCTCAAGCTCACAAGTCCTCCAGTCTCCATATTTTTCTACATGTCTATAATCTGAACAACTACATTAAAGACAGTAATGTGCAATATATAAGTCCCGGTTCAATACTTCTCATCCTGTTCTTGTAAATGTGTAGCCTTTCTAATGTCTTATCATTTACTCAGGGGCCAGGGAGATAGCTCAATAGAATAGGCTCTTCCCTGGTAAGCTCAAGGGCGTGAATTCAATCCCCAGGTCTGAAAAAAAATATTTACTCTTCTAATCTCTTTAAGTAAATTCAATAAACAAAAAGTTGAAAGGGACAACAACAAAAACAGAAATTCCCAATAAACTTTTGCAGTGGAATGACCAGTGTCTATTCCCATTGGCAGGGAATAAGTATCCTGCTCTCCTTACATTCTCAGGATTTTTGGGGGGCCATGTTTGTTTCTTAGCATTATTAAATGATATATAACAAATGATTGCATAAATCTGTTTCTTGCTAACCATATTGAAATTTTTTTCTCAAAGTGTGAATAAGCATTGAAATTTGTATTTTTATTTCATTTTGAGAAATGATTCTGTGGTTCTGTCTAAATTGTTCCTGAACAGTTTTAGACTTTAGATAACAGTGTGTTTCATCCTTGGGTAATTTGAATCTTCATTTCACAGCTTCCAAGAAATCCACATTGCAGTCTGGTGGATGAATTTAGTAATCATTTATTTTATTCTTGTAAAGTGACTAAAAAAGGGGATTATGGATTTTCTTATCACAAACATGAAAATTATATGACATAGCACATGTTATTTGCTATATTTAGACATTTTGCTCAAAAGCCAAGTGGATTTCATGTGGTATCACAACAAATTGCCTCTTTGAATATTGTAATATCATTACATTTAAATGAAATATACTTAAATATTAGCATCTGAAAATGTAGATCTATGGCTCAGTGCCTAGTGGCAAGTGCAATATCCTGAATTTGATTCTGTGTACAAAGATATTTATATTGTTTTATACATAGAAACCACTCACAATCTTATCCATCAATTCAAAATTAAAATGAAATGAAGGAATTATTAAAATAATTATAAGATACAGTCACAAAAATCAACTCAACAATGATAAATTCCAGAGGCTCAAAAACAGTGGCTTGTCAATGATTTGACAGCAAATATTATTTAAAAAACTGTCACATTTACATAATCATAATCATGTTGCAATCAATATATGTGTTCTATTTACAGAATCAAATACTGCCAAATACAAAAAACCAAAACAATATTTAATAATAGAAATAAAAATTATATTTTCAGTTATTATAATAAAAACTATGACACATCATTGAATTCCTTCTTAAATTGACTGTTAACATCACTTAGGAGGTATTATCTAAGAGCACATTTATGAGCTCTGGGTGTTGGCACCATAATCACTTGGCTCATCTGCAGACACTAATGGGGTACAGAGGGCTGATTTCCAAGCCGTACTCAGGTCTGTCAGAAACAGAGCTGAAGTGTCTAGTGCATGTCCTTGACAGGAAAACACCCTCCCTTGACCAGGTGCATTAACGTCCTGTCTCCTCCAGTTATTCCACAGTGGTCTCAGCATATCCACAGGTTCACATTTTGCAATTTCTACTAATGAACGGGAAATACATTAAAATGATACCTGTCATTGAGATCCTCAAAAACATATTTTTACGAGTAAACAGTGTGAGATGTGAGCCATGACTGTCTATGACTATTGTAGAGGACTCAGTGTAACTCATTCCTGTCAAGATACTTTTTTCAAGCAAACATCCTTCTCCACTCTTCATGGCCTTGTGTCTTTTGTATAATCCTGACACTGAAATATACATTAATTTTGAGGACATGCACTAAAACAAGTTTTCAAATAGAACCTTCAAGCATGCAAATGCTTCAAGCCAGAGACTGGGATGGACTCAAGCACAGGTGTCACCTCCCCAAATACCAGAAAGAGCCCCACCGTGCCCTCAGATGGTCTGTGGAGGTGGGCAATCCTCAAAGTCCCAGTGCTGACGGGGGATGGCTATTACATCTGCCCTCACAGCCACGCACAGATGCCTGCCTGGACAGAGCAGGAACCCTTTTCCTTTTGGTTCTGCAGAAAAAGTTATGGAAGCTCTGAGATATTCTGAGTAATTTTCCAAGGGAAATCAATATAAATTTCCCATCATAACATGGCATGCACCCTACAAATTCCTCCACATATTTGCAAAGCTCTTGAATCCATAATTGCCCCTGCTGTGTTCTGAAATAGATTGGCTATGATACTGGGACTTTTCCTCATGATCTTCTTGAAAAGATTATCCAAAATACTCATGAAGATTTCCTCCAATAAATTGAGATCTGATCGTTTTGCTGTAGTTCAGAAATTATATAACTGTTACAGTGAATATCTTGATTCAAAACTGTTACCCGTCATAAATGGTGTCAATGTTGCTGGCAAAGAATTGATTAAATGTGTCACAACTTGCTATGTTGGGGGTAAATATCTTCCTTAATTGCTTTATTAATTATTCATATGTTAAATCATGAATTCATATTGGGAAAGAAAAAATAAAACAAATGATACATGGGTCTGCAAACCAGATTCTAAGGATTATTTAAAAGAGAAGAGTGGTCATACAGGACAGTGATGTTAACAAATGTGCATATTTCCAGAAAAGGTAGTGCTGAAAAAGGAAATCACCAGCTCAATGCTAGTGTAAACAACTAAATGAGACTTTCTCTCAAAACACAAAACATCAACAAAAAGAAGTTTGACTGAGAAAGGGTGTCACACATCTGTATACCAAGTATTTAGTAATAGAAGCAGAAGAATCACTGTGTACTTGAGCCCAGCCTGGGCTACGTATTAAGTAAAAGTTACACCTAAAACCAACAAATAATATGAATGTGGCCATAGTATGGCTGGTAATTCCATGTAAAGTTTGTATTTTTGGACCCATTATTAACATGCTCATGGTGCTTGTAGGTCATAAGTATTCAAAGAGGGACATGCATAATAAAAGAAACACTCTGAGTTTAGGAAAAAGATATCCAGAGAACAGTAGGTGACACTGGAATAGAAAGGGAATGATCATAGAGCAGATGTTCCCACAGGGTAACCTGGGGAAAACACAACGGCTCTTGCCCTTCCCCAGTGATTACAAATATCACTTCAACATAAGTACAGGAAGCACACATTTATATCCAGAATTTTCTTGATCTGGAGCAAGATTTTTACAGCATAAGGCAGGCTGATCTCTCATGAGAACTGCAAGTGGTGTTGATGGAAGCTCTCAGCGGTATGGCTGGCTCCAGTGAAGAGAGATAATGCTGAAGCTGTGAACATTTAAAGTGAAGGCAAACAATCACCAGATTCCCAACCTAATCTTAACTCTTGAGGAAGCACCAGCTGGAGCCCGGACTGGAGGCAAGTGGTGGGCTGGGACACAGGCAGGAACAAAGAGCTGCAGGGAGGCAGAACTTAGAGCAGAAAGACGCACTCAATCTCTGCCCCGCTCCTACGTGCCTCTGAAAACCACATTCGCTACTCTCAGAGACAAACTGCACATCAGGGTTAAAGGTTCCTCTCAGCAGCATAGAAGGACCAGAAAAACCCTGAGCTTGGTCTCTCTAACATTTAATAAAGAAACTCCTGACATGCATATTTATCCTCCAGGTAGAGCTTCAGGGTCCCTTCTTCAGCTGGAGGAGCTCACAGCTTTCTCCTCCAAATGAGTCTCAGAGACGCTTGGATGTCATCAGACACAAACCCCCCTGCATGTGTGCTTATGACTAGCAGGAGGTGCTCAAAGCACTGCTATAGGGATCTGACTTCATGGTAGACATGGAGAAATGCCCAGCGTTTTCTGCACTTGACTAGAGTCTGCATTGGGAGTGTGAAGCCACAGATTCTGGAGAAATTTTGTGACTGTGGTCCCACATGTTTTTTTCTTTCTTTTTTCTCTTTTTAGTAATTTTAATGAGAAAGAAATAGCAATGAAACAGCTTCACAACAGGTTGGTAGGACAGTTACAATAATTAATACATTGCATATTGTGGTCTTAATAATAGTTATGCAGAGTAACATGTGCAGACATGATATCTTATCTAAACACTATTAGTACAAATCTTTCTTCTCATTGAACTAAGAGAAAGTAGCTGTATATCTATCCTAACTATTTTGTATGTACATATGTGTATCATATATATTATATATACATATTATACATTTTTTCACTGCAAAATGATCCTTCATTTTTATCCCCCTTTTTGTTTTGTTTTGTTTTGTCTTGTCAGAGATGGGTGTTCTATTGCCACTCAATTATTACTTTTTTCCATAATTTTGTTGAGAAATAGGAATAAGACAGTTTCAAACTAAATTGGTAGGACAGTTTCAATAATTAACACATTGCATACATTC
>NDGN011322992.1:0-11071 GCA_002564285.1 Tympanoctomys barrerae
TCTCTCTCTCTCTCTCTCTCTCTCTCTCTCTCTCTCTCTCTCTCTGCTCCTCCTCCTCCTCCTCCTTCCCAAAACTTTGCTTTCTGGCCACCATTAAATGAGGTAGGCAGCAGCTTTCCTACACATGCCTTCTGCCATTCTGCCCATGGCCTAAACAATCTAAAGCTTTGAGCCCCATTCAACCTCACCTTCTTTAAATTGCAAGCATTGTGTCCATGCAGTAAGATTACTGATATATCCTTAGTGCAGAAATCTGAAAGGGAGCAATTTTGTGAAGCCATATCTTAAAATCTTACACACATGCAGAGAACAAGACTTAATTGGTCTTCCTGCACCCTCAATCAACAAATATGTCATTAAATCCATAAAAGATAGCTGATGACTTGAGTTCAAAGTTTTATCATTTTAGAATTTTCAAAATTTTGCAGAAATTACAAGGAGATTGTATAACTGTTAAAAAAAATACTTAGCAAACATTAAGTATGCGTTCAGTGAAATACCAAAGCTTAAGAATGAATCTAATAGACACTTAGCAACCAGAAAGTCCAAGACTTGGCACCATGCAAGAGCAGGACACTGCTTAAAAAATGTACAATTCAGATGAAGAATATGAGCATAGCTGTATGTTATGATGATGTTGACGTCTAATCCAATAAAAATAAAAAGTAGTATAGAGCTTCAAATAAGAAACTGAATTATCAAGCCAGATGAAATATTTTGGATCTAAAAATTACTAGAATAAAACTACTGTACGTATTTAATTAAAGGGAGCAGCATAAATGGGGAAGGGAAATAAGGTATCTCTAAAATTTACTTTATAATTCAAAGTTACTTTATGAAATTAACTCTGAGCTGTGTCATTAATATTGGAAATTTGATAACAATACAAGCTTATATGAATAAAATATGTAAGAAAAAGATTACATATAATTAATAAAATTTGTAAGTTAATAAATTACATATAGTTTAATATAGATTCATAAAATAATAAGATATAAAATGTATTTTGAGAAATGCTTGATATAATTACAGCATGCAATGTAGAACAGCTTAAAACTGAATATTTGAAACTGTATTTTTCAAAAATGCAAAACAAATATGTTCAGTAATGGTCAATAATAGCTTCAGCTTGACTAGATTATTGAATATTGAGATAGCTGGTAAATCTTTATTTCTGGGTATGTCTATGGGAGTGTTTCCTATATAGACTTTCATTTGAATTAGTGGATTCATGCAAGTAAGATCCACCCTCACTAAATGTGAGGGCACCATCCTACTTCTGGAAAGACCAGAAAGAACAAAAAGGCCAACAAAAGTCACATGTGCTCTCTGCTGGCACTTAGACCTGAAGTGCTTCACTTTTCAAACTCCAGGGCTTTTACCAGTGCCACCAGCTTTCTCAGGTTTTTGCCTCCACTGAGAACTACAGGCAGAACCACTGGTTCTAAGGTTTTTGGAGTTGGACTATAGAATGCAGTCTTCTGATTATGAAGTTCGCTGACTCAGTATCCTCATAGTTAAGACTGTCTCTCTCATAAATGCCCTTCCTGCTTCCCATGATGTTATTGGCTCTTGCCTTTCCATAGACCCTCATATCTTCATTAATGGGGATGACTTCATTTACCATAGTGTTCAGTTACTTCTCCCTCATTGCTGGAACAAAGTACCCAACACCCCAAATTAAAGAAGGAAAGGTCACAGTTAGTGGAGGTTTCGGTCCGTACTTGCCTGGCTCTAAGGCAGATTGACACACGACAGAGGGCAGCCATTCATGGTGGGGAGAAACAACAAAGAGCAAAGGGAGGAGCAGCAACTGCCACAGCTATCAAGCCTCTCATCCTTCTGTACATTTGTACACAGATTATCTGTCCCAGGGCAGGTGTAGCACTCACACCCATAATACCAGCATTGGATCAAAAATTAATCACAAACTCAAGAAGCAACCCTGTGACTGCATGAGGCCTTGAGGGGACACTTAGACACAAACCATAACAGTTAGAAATGTGAGTTGTTGTCTGTTACTTCTGGTCCCACACTTGTAACTGTGAGAGATCTCCATGGAATAGTCATGATCTCCTGAAGATTGCAATTGCACCCAATAAGGGATGAATGTAGCCAGTAAAGATAAAATGACAGATAAACTTGGTTTAATTAAGTCTAAATTGAAATACACCTGACCAGCTCCAGCTCTACAACTCACTTCATTCTGAGATGCACAATTTAGTGTAACTAGCCTGACTTCCTTAGGCAATTAAAGGTGGTTCTATAAACTTTACTGTGCATATCTAAAATTAAACATGGATATAGAATGTGAACACAGGTGTCTGAATGATTCCATATCCTGATGAAATTTTACTATATGTAAGTTTGTGTTTCAAAAGCTTAATCTTCTCTAAGTAAAAATAGCTTGCTGAACTCACAGACTTGAGATAGACAACTGAACATACAGTATAGTGGGCCTGTGCTCTCTGCACTCTCTCAGTTCTCCATTGTAGTTTTACACATTGTAAGTAAGCAGCTATTTCCTAGATCTGCAAAAATGTTACAAAATTGCTTTGTTACAAAAAAATCCATGCCCAAATAGTTTAAAAGGGTTTGAAATTCTGAAATTGTAAATCTTTCCCTGTGGCTTGAATAGAATACATTTTTTTATGTGGTCAAATAAATAGAAAAATATGAAGTAGGTACACATGAGATGCCTATAAGAAAGCAAGACACTGTGTGTGTCAGAACTGTTATAAGATGAAAATTCAAAGAACCTCCTCTACCCAGAGAATATAGGCTCTGAGAAGGAAGAAAAATACCCCTCTCCATGTCGCTCAGCTGGCTGAAGGTACAGGTAACTGTGTGTGGTTGTTTGGATGTGGGCACACTATTTCCTCCCAAGCAACTATCCATTCTATTGTCTTTATTGAGAAATTGAAAACAACCTGCCGCACTTTTAATCACCCCAAGAATCATGCCCTTTCTGCTACTTTCCAGAAGCACACTATTAAGAGCACAAGCTTTATTACCAAATTAGATAGCTTCCCGATGGGGTGCATTTGAAGATATTAACAGTGAACTAGTTGTTCTAACATAGGTAGAGATATGAGTCCTTTACGCAAGGGCTCCAAAGCTACTTAACGTAACTAACTGACTGACTGAGACAGATGAAGTGTCCAAGAGACCCTCCAAGATTTTTGCCTCTTGGTGGACCAACTCCATGTAATTCTTCACTGAGGCAAGAGAATCATTGTAAGCTCAAGACCAGCTGAGGTTACAAAGTGAGCTCAAGGCCAGCCTGAACTGCATAGTGAGACCCTGTTTCAAAAACAACAACAAAAACCTGTTATGGGATCTCTTCCCTTCATACCCTTAAATCCATAACGGTAACCCAGGAAGAGTGGGTTCTGATAGAATCCAGATAATAAAGGAAATAGTGGTTAATGTCTTCTGTATTAGTGTACATTGAATGAATCTTAATGGACCTAATATACCCTAAGGTATAATTGGGATAAATACATTTGGCAGCTGTCACAATTCAAATTAAGATACTGATCTTGGATTTTGAGTCACTAAAATAAAAAAGATCAGGGTCAGGGAGATAGCTCAGCAGCATAAGAGCCTGCCTGGAAAGGACAAGGTCCTAAGTTCAATCCCCAGTACCAAAAAATAGAATAGAATAGAACAGAATAGAATAGAACCGAACCGAACAGAACCGAACCAAACAGAACAGAACAGAACAGAGCAGAATAGAATAGAATAAAAAGAATAGAATAAAAGAAAAAGATCAACTAGACATTCATGAAATTGTAATCTCATCAATCAAATGCAATAATATATCTTGTAGATTTTTAACATTCAGCATCATTCTCCTGAAAGTCTTGTGATTACTAATGTAGCCCTGTTGAATTTAAACTGACAGTCATGTCATAAACCAGGGGTAAAGACAAATGATAAGGAATTAAAAAAAATTAGCTCCTCATACTTTTAAGTGAGGTGTGTATGAAAATAAAGCCACCAAACCTCTTTAACACTATATGAATGAACACAAATATGATGAACACAAATATTGAATCCTCATTGAGGCAATTCAGTGTGATGTAGAAAGGGCAGCAGAAATAGCCACAGTCTTGCTGCGTTATGCTATTAATTCATACTTTCTCAAAAGTAATCAGTAAAAGCTCCACATCTTATTCCATAGAACTTCATATTGCTTCAACATGCAGTAAAATCAGTTCATAGAATTACAGAAAGTACTCTGAAAAGTGGAAATAAAACCCTAAAATTACTCAGAGATTTTCACTGTTGGTACAGTTTTTAGGAGTCTAGTGATTGTGGATATTTCAGAATACTACATCCAAGGTGAAAGATAAGCAAGAGCTGTATGTTGGTGAGTTGCTTAGAATTTAAAGGGAAGGCATATTCCATATTTGAAAATACTGACTCAATTACAGGATGCTTATGAATTTCTCAGTTGCAAATGGGACCTAGAACAAGGCAATAATCTTTTAGGTTCAGACAATACTAAAAAATTCATGCCATTTACGCTGAATGACTTGGAAGGGCCAATGATACCATAAGTATCCCCAGTAAAAATTAACTGAGCAGACTTTGGCATGCCACATAGGAAAGTCATACTAAAAACTTCTAGAGGGCTGGTGGGATACCTCAGCAACCTAGGTGCCTGCTTAGGCAAGCACAAGGACCAAGGTTCAATCCCCAGTCCTGCCTGCTGTGCAGGCCCCTTCCTGGGTGTGCTGAGCCAGCGACCTAGTCCAGGCATGGTGGTGCACACCTGCGTTCCCAAGACTGGGGCAGCTGAAAACGGGAGGATCACTATAAGTCCAAGCTGCATAGTGACATCCTGTATCAAATACTGCCAGGATTCTAAAGCAAGGGCCTAGTATTTGCATCAGAAAAACAAGATTTGGTCAAGCTTGCATTTGACTATGGAACATCAATGACTATAACATCAGAACTATCTATCATCTATCCATAGGTTTCCAATTTATAAGATCAGTTTGGCACAGTAAAAATATTTAACACAGTGAAAGTGATACATTGGTGTTCCTTGCAAAGTAGATCCCAATCTTCAAATAAGTTTAGTAAGTAGAAAACAGAAAGCTCCTACACCTCTTAGCATCTAGACCAACAACTTTTTCTCAGCTTAACTTAGGAGTTTAGCCAGCTTATGGGGGAGAAGGACATCAGATACAGTTCACAGATGGCAAAGAGAGCAGCTTAATGAATTTGTTGCTAAGTACTGCTGCTAATATAAACACAGGCAGAGATAGCATTAAAAACAATGGAAGAAAATCCTCCCAATCACCAGGGTTTTGCACTGCATTATTGTATCCTAACATGAGGACTTTGTGTAGACTCAGAATAAGCATAAAGGAAATACACGCAGGAAGCCCTAGGCAGTGGTCAATGTCTTAACTATTTGATGGTTTTCAAAATGATTAGTCAAGCAAACATGTGGAAGAACATTTGGGGATAAACTACAGAATGTCGAACCTTTGTATCTCATGTCAACATTCAGCAGACAGGATCCTCCTTCACAGACAGTGTTCTCTTTGTAGTGCACTAGATGGGTTTGTTTGTTTGTTTGTTTGTTTGTTTTGGGGGGTGGATTTCAGTCATTCTCTGTGCTCAGCCATCCTGTGTCCCATGCATCAGACTCATAAATAAAGTATTCATGGTGTCAGGGACAAAGACTTTCATGAGCATCAAAACACAAGTTCCTCCTCAGTTTGTCTGGGATACTTCACTTCGCTCCTGACTATGATACAATCCACGGGTGTACTGGTGGTCATAATAGAGCTGAGTGCCTGAGATATATAGGGTTGTCCTTGTAACCTACTGGGGACAAAAAGGCTGAAATCTAGAAAAGTGCTTAAGTTAAGGTATTTCGGTGCCTGAGGATAGCAGTGAATGAGAAACCAGAGCATTTATAACCTGATAAGAGAGGAAGCCACCAAAAGGTGAAATTGTGCCCTTTTTCTTCCTCTAGCAAACTGAAACATTTGACAAGATTGAGGGCAGTGCAGCAATGGTGACAGAAATGTCAGTTAAAGCTCCTGATCTAACCATAGCTACAAGGACTGGAGCTTATAGCATTTAATTCCCATTAAAAAAAAGTCTTTCAAACAATGGTTTGCCTTCAACTTGCAGACCTGATACCTAGGCAGGCACACCGAGTAATCTAAGCAATTCAAAGGGCAGGGGAATGCAGGCAAGACATTTGCTTATTTCTTTTGGTCCTATCTGATCAAAAGAAATAAGCAAATGTCTTGCCTGCATTCCCAACCCCCAACAAACTCCTTTCTACTGTAACTGGAATGGATAATGTCATGCAAGCTGACGTCCAAATTGAGAGCATTCAACCACATTTGCAGATTCAGCACCTATCTGATTTTTGTTGCAGAGTCATTCACAAAACCTAAGATGCTGGGGCTGAAGATATAGCTCAGGGATCTAAGCACTTGCCTGAAAAGCACAAGGCACTATGTTAGATTGCTGGTTACCTCATGCTATGCCGACTCTGCGACTGTGGGTCTGGGGGCGCACAGCTGTACTCCCAGGGCTGGGAGGTAGAAACAGGAAGATCACTATTAGTCTGAGCTGCATCGAAAGACCCTGTACCAAATAAATAAATAAATTTTAAAACTTTAAAAAACTAAGATGCTGAGGGCATCTGAGAGAAGAGCTATCCACCATCATAGGGGCAACTCTAAACAAGTCGATGATGGTTGCAGGTGGATAAATGTTTCAGCCTATAGATAATGCTGAGAAACATTTCATATGGTGCTCCAATATCCCTACAAATTCAATCCTGGTGGCCAACACTGTTGTAACAGATGCTACACTTGTGGATTCTCTGTTCACTCTTACTTCCTGGAATCATGTCTCAAGCAGCTACAAAAGCCTTTTGTCTCAGAGGGTGCTTCAGGAATGCAACTAAAGTATTATACTCTATCTAAAGCTCCTGGGTATTAAGAATAATTCATATACACCTATCATTTCCAATATTGGTATTAACTAGTAATATAGAAAAGTAACTATATTTTACACATAGTAACAAATATAAATAAGATTACTAAATGTGTTATGATTTTAATGAAAGATTATACTAAAATTTATGCCAAAATACATCTTTCCATTAGCAGTGTTAAAGTATACAATTATCCATCTGATGAGCTGACATTTAATATTGTCACAAACAGGCAAACAGTCCTACTGAGCCTTGCCTAGGATATTGCAGGAAGTATATCCAGGTAGAAGCATTTTAGTTAGACTTTTTTATGTATTTGGTACAGGGTCTCACTACACAGCTTGGTCTTGTAGTGATCCTTCTGTTTTCAGCCTTCCTGTCACTGGGATTACAGGCACACACACATGCCGCCATGCCTAGGCTGGGTCTCTGCTCAGCATGCCTGGGGGGTGGCCAGTGTGGCATGAGGCACCAGGGATCGATCCCTGGTCCCTATGCTTGCCTAAGAAGGCTCTTAGTCTGCTGAGCTATCTCCCCAGCCCTTTTTTGTTTGTCTTTTTTTAGTTAGACTTGGATTTACCAAAAATTATGGACACAAAGAAGTGTTTCAAGCAACAAGTAACCAGAGGGCACATAAATCTATAAGGTTCTATTTATTATTGGTGTGAATTTTGTGGTTTCTTAAAAAATAAATAATTGCTTCTCATTTTAATGATAGTATTAAATTCCAAAAAGAGGCTAGTGACATCATCTTAGTAGGAAAAAAAAAGCTATGTTAACCTAAGAGAATCACGAGGGGTGGGAAGATGACATAGCACAAAATGGTTATCAACAATTATAATAACAAAAACAATTTGGATAGTAATTGCTCCCAACAGCTTTTAAGAAATAGAAGGTGGAGTCAAAACTCAAAGAAAATGGTTCTTCATTTCACCTTGGCTGCAACACTCTAAGTAGGGAAATGGTAAAATATTTTACTAAATTAAAATGTAGATTTTATATCTTATGCCATATTTAACCCACACATAAAAATACCAATGTTCTTCTCTTGTTTCTTAACTTAAGCAACTGTGTTCTTTGGTGCCTGGGAGTTTATCAATATTTAGGGATAATGGAAGATAAAAAGTAAAAAACTGATGTGCCAACAGACAAAAATTTCAAGATCTTATACCATATAGACAACAATCAAAAGAGGACTTATAAGAGAAAAGATAAGGAAGTTAAAGTTGTACTGTAATAGGCCTACTATATTTTTCCCAAGTGATACTCCAGCTCCCACAATAAAAAGTTAGTATAGCCTATTATCTTTTTAACCTGTGTTTTGAGATTTTTCAAATGGAAACATACCCCCTTAGAAATAGATCATTCTAAGATTTAATTCTTTTAATAGTTTTACTGAGAACCAAATAGCAATGAGACAGTTTCACAACTGATTACTGGTACATTTTCAATAATTAATACATTGCATGTTGTTGTATTAGTGTTTATTCATTGTACAAGATGCAGACCTGATATCCTGCCTCAACCACTATTAGAACAAACCTCTCTATTCATTGAGTTAAGAGAGTGGAGCTGTATGTCTATCCTAACTATTTTGAATATACAGAAACAAAATGGTCATTCATTTGTATCCCCCTTTTTGTTTAGTTTTGCCAGCGAAGGATATTCCATTGTCATTTAAATACTGTAGGTGCATCAATTCAGCAAAATATCTTAATATAGCCCAATAGTCTATAATAGTATTGTGTTTTCCATGAGACTGTCAATGTCCGAAGTTGTTGATTTGAGCCTTTTACAGCTCATCATATTAATATGGCTTTACTTTTTATACTTCATTTTCATACTTTTCTGAAGGATGGTTAATACCAAGAAAGAGCAAGACCTATATAACAAGAAATGTAACTTTTTTATCTGATAAGGTCAGTCAAATCCTCTCAGGATTTAACCTGAAACCCTGTACCTGAGTATGTAGATCCTTTGTCAGTGTCGGCCATGTGGATGAGTCATGGCCGTTGCTTGACCAATTTGCTCTCTGTGAAAGCCTGAGAGAATGTTTTCTCTCCATGTGACTCTCCTTAGGCACACTGTACATCATTGATCACTTTCCTCTGTGGCCCCCATAATCTCCTTCATCAGAAAATTTGGGATACAATGGAGATACAGGATGATACGGTACAGGTTCTCCTATTTCCTGAGTCCGTATTGACCTTGAAAGGCTAGGGCCAAAATGTTGGCTGTCCTTGCAGCCCTTCTTTTTTTTTTAATTTTTGGTCTGCAAAGTTAAGTTGTTAACCCTCCAGAAGAGAAGATTAATGATACTATTACCCTATAACATAGGCAGTTGAACTTAACCTCACTATCTGTCTGATTATCAAACTTCTTAGACATAATATGGAACTGGTATTTTACATCAAGTATTGATATGTTAAACTTCAAGTCCCTCCAGAATATGAAGAAAAAAGATTAAAAAGATAAAAAACTATTTTAAAAAATAAGAATAAGCATTTAAATATTTTTACACAGAAATTTAGAAATCTAACGATATACACCCTTGTAGCAGGACAGACCTGTGACATTGTTTGTCCCATGTTTTTATTTATTACCCTTTTTTAAAAACAAACATTTACTTGAGAGACAATCTGGCCATAATTGGATGATTTTAAATCTTAGAATGACCATTACGGCCATTTTAAGATTTAAAATCAGCAAATTCAATGAGAAGAATGTACATTCATTAAATGCATTCACTTCTGAGTAAAGAAGTCTTGAAAAGTTCTACCAAAGCTGAGAAATTGTTCTCAATAATTATTTCTTTTTAAATAAATGTTTGTACATGATATACATATACATTGAGAACTTTATTCATTCAAAATAATCACATCCTTTTGCATGGTTTTTTTAAGTTTCAGCATCTAAAATTTAATATCATTCATAACACAGAATTTTCAGTAAAAGGAATTATAGAGCAATGAAAACTCAGAAGCAAAGATGGCTTCGGAAGCCTCACAACCTCTTTATATACACACATTTATAACCTGTATTCATTCCTAAAATAACAAAATTTAAGTAATGCTAATTTAACTAATAGAGAAAAAAAACTTCTTATCAAAATATACAATTTCCATTACAACTATAGAAGGCTAATATGAAAAGAAATATTTGTAAGCCAAAAAGTTTGTTTGTAAGGATTATATAAACCATCTTTTCGAGGCACAAAGCACCAAATAAGGTCCTATAGAAGGCTGATGTGTACCTTCTTCACTTGTTAGGTCCTTGATAAATTCATAATGCTGAGTTGCAGTCTTCAGATAAATGTAAACCCATGCTTCTTAATACTGACTTTCAGAAATGAAGGTACCCCATTCACAATCTCAAGTGGCTTTTGTACTTTACCACGTACCTATTCAATGTTTCCTAGAACCATAAGAAAATTGGTCTATAATTAATGACATCTGTGATAGCTGAATTCCAGTACTGTTACATCCCATTTCTGAACATTTGGAATTCAAGGGTTTTCCAAAAAAAAAGCAAACAAACAAACAAAAAAAAAAAAACCGCAGCATTTCACAATTTTAATTTCAGTATATTTATATGAATTAAATAGATTTTTGCCTCATCTTACCTATTTCTTTGTATGCTTTCTACATGAAGCTGAAAGAAAACCCCGTTTGTTTATATTAGAATTTTTCAGCATAGGAATTTGTTCTCAAAATAAATTATGTGTTGTGCAAACTTTCTCTACGAAATACTCAAGGACTAGAATCTGTAGTATTTTAATGTAAGATGTTAAGACTACTATAAGTGGACATTCTACTTTGATCAAGGTTTATTTTTCTATTTTGGATTTGCCTTATGTATATTCAACATACATAAATTCTGTAATTCTGTAAATTCTTTGTGGAGCTTCCAGAAAAGTACAGAAGGCTATACTGTAATACCTTGACAAAATTGACTCCATTTTGTTGCCCCCCTAACCTCGCCAAGTTCCTGTTCTGTATGCGCCTACCCCCCACCACCCCCTTGTCTCCTTAAACTTAGCACACACAATGCTCTTTGTAAAACTAGTTCGGGGCCAGATGTATCCTGTTATTT
>NDGN011323019.1:0-14139 GCA_002564285.1 Tympanoctomys barrerae
CTACCTCAGAGCACCACAGCATGCACAACAGTCAATAAGAGAAAAATACAAAAATTCAAAGTAAGACTTGACTAGAGATACTGCACATAAGAATATGCTTCTGAAACTTATTAAAGGCTACACTAATCTATCAGACTAAGAAAGTGTTCTTTTATAACAGGTCATGTGTTTGGAGAAGGCTATAATTTAGTTTCCTTGCGTGGGGGGGCTGCATACATGTTTAAAATCAGCAATGATTCGAAAAACCTAAGAAATAGCATTTAGTTTCCAGTGCATGTATTACTATCGTAGGATCTCCATCACATCAATGTTTAGTAAAAGTGGATTTTTTTTTTCCCTCCCTCTTTATAGGTATCACGGTGTTTCTCTCCTCAACCCCCCAGAGACACTAAATGTGTGAAGACTGCCCTTGTTCAATCCCTCGGAGTAAATGGTGTACAGTTTTTACTTTAGGTTTTAATTTCACAATCATTTCTGAATATAGAAGTTATGGCCAAGGACAAATTATGCTATCCCTTTTTAAATGGTTTTAATTTGTATATCTTTTGTACATGTATCTACTTAGATATTTGACTAATTTTAAGTGGGTAAAGTATTAATGATGCCAGCTAAAAGGTCAAGAATTAATAAATACATTTGGAAATCTTTTTCTGTAAGTCAGTTACTTTTACTTTGTGATGGAATTATGACAATATTTACCCTGGAAAAGTTAACTTGATTTATAGGTTATTGTACAGTACAATATAAAATGTTATTTAAACCATTAAGGTTTTGAGGCTACAGATGGGTTGGAAAGCTTTTGTGAAAACTGACACACAAAACATTTCCTAGGCTAATTTTAAAATACATTTAAAGCCCCCAAAACTCAATTTAATGGACTTGTGAACTTGTGAATAAAACACATGCTGTGCATTATTAACCCTGAATAAATATCTTTTTAATAGTTTTATATACAGACAACTATGTTAGCTTTAGTTGGCAGTTCTCTTCTTTTTTCTCCTTTTCACTGGCTTTTTAATTGGTGCTTTTTCTTGTTTTGCACTGGTCTGTGTTCTGTGAATAAAGTAAATTAACAGTTCACTGATAGCATGCTGGGTAAATGAAATAAGTTTTTTTCATAGAACATGCAATGTGGCAGGTACAAGAATAAAAACAATAATTTGGAAAGACCTGTTTTATCAAGTTGCGTGCCCTTATTTTTTTTAAACATAAGGTGAAACAATAGTTGAATTTATAGTGAAGGGGAAATCTTTCTATAAAAGAGTCTATATATAAAATGTACAATGAACTAGGAATTGTTACCTTATTTTCTTTGGGTTCTTGTCTGGTTCTAAAATGATCATTTCTTCTTCTTCACTATCTGAGAGTACTATTGGGGCATCTAAGAAAAGCAATATAAAATATAAAATTTCCACATGAATTTATTTCTATCAGGTTCTAAAGCAACCATTTCTAGGCTAACAGCCCAAGTTATTCTAGCAACTTACAAATACATGCACTTTGTTCTTTCCAAACTTTCTCTGCTGAAGTGGCCCTGGAGCTCTGGAGAAACTCTTGAGTATAAAATTAACCTTAAATTGTACTTGGCACATATTGTAATAGGAGTTGATTTGAAGATTCTTTTTTTTTTTTTTTTGCTCCGAATACCTTCAAGGGATTGAACCACAGCAACCTGAGCCTGACTGCTTTGTTGAAGCAGCCACTTAAACAGAAACAGTAAATGAAAAATCCATTCCTCATAGACATTTATGAATGCTGATTTTAATACTAATACAGTTTAAAAGAAAAACTGCCATTTTTAAAATTTCTTTTATTGCCATGGCTGACAATGAAGAAAGCTGATATTAATATATTTTGCTCATTTTCTTCAACAATACACACTTGGCCCCTCTTGTAGGTACCTATATATGTTTGTGTGTACCTATGTGCTGTAATGTGAATTAACCCTTTTCCCAGTTGATTGTCTTTCAGTTTACTTACATTTAGAAAGGCTTTACCTGCTCCATCCTCCCAGTTATCTCAGGTCTCCTTTCATTAATTTGATTGAAAGAATTATCTTTCAAACCAGAAACAATTTCTAACTATTAATTTAATAATGTAATTATTACATTAATCAAAGATGCATGTAAACATAAGAACTCTAGAAGAAATGCAGAAAACATTCATCAGTATGGGAATGGTTAAACTAAGTAGGTCCACTCAATGATACAGAAACCAAAGTTGTAAAATAATATGGCTGATGTAAAAATTTTTGACATGGAAAAACTTCTAAAGGCAGGTCCTTGTGTTGAAGAAACTTATTTCCTTACCCATGTAATATATATGGGTAAGGATATATATTATATAATGAATATATATGGGTAGTAAGGAATATATATATTTATACACACTAAAGTTCTGGAGTAATGAGATTCAAATAAAAAGGTGATTTTTTTTCTTCACATATTTGCCTAATTTCAATAACCAGTAGGCTCTCCATAATATTCATCAGCAGTAATTTTCTTCTATGAAGGCAGGCCTATGAGCATTCTTTAACACAGTCAGCAAACCTAGTAAATATATCTGCCAGACTAGTTCTAGGATCAAGGTAATATTTATACTATAAAAAGCAATTCATGGTTTTATTGTATAGGCCAGCCAAAAGCAGAACTGGCATTCTGTGAATTCCAAATCTGTACTATAATATGGTAGCCACTAGCCTCATGTAGTTAATTTTATACCAAAAATTCAAAATTCAGTTTCTTGGACACCCAAGTCAGATGCTTAATAGCTACACAAGGGTTGTGGCTACTGTAGTGGACAATGTAAAGAATGTTTCATAGTACAAAATAGTCTTAGTTGAAATTTCAATTACAAAACAGCCCCTCCTAAAAAGGAAAAGCATGCCCCTTTATGTAGCTGTGTCAGTATTTATAATGGTTTATCCCTATGTGGTTAATATACACCATCTGTACATATACTTTATAGAACAACAGTTGATCACCTAAAAGCTACAAATCACTTACCTTGGCTTCCAATATCAGAAACTTCTACTCCAGTGTCCATTTTCATCTTGTCAAGAACGACAGCATCATCACTGCCACCTTCGTCTTCATCTTTCTCAGAGTCTTCAAGATCACCCCAGGAGTTTTCTATTCCCTCTCCAATCTGGGCAGTTCCAGAGGTCCAGAGAACAGGTTTAGAAACACTTAGCAAGTTAAGAAAACTGAAGAATAAGCACTGCTACCTGGTAAGCCTGACTCAAGTGTTCAATTTCTCAAGGAAAAAATAAGAAAAATGGAAGAAAGAGCTACACTATGGAAGGCTATTGGGTGAAAAAATCTCAAAACAAGTTTATAAACACCATGTAACATAACAGGCCCTCGATATTCTAGCTATAGTAACATGAGTAATTTTGAATATGGTAGTGGGGCTGGAAGCAGCACTCTGGTAGACTGCTTCTAGCACACGTGCCCTAGATTTGCTGCTCACCATCACAAAAATACATCAATGTATTACAGTGTATAAAGTCCTTCACCATGCTATTAATGTTAGTAAAAATGCTGTGTACTTTGTTTCTTTGCTGTGTTAAGAGTTAAACCTGGGGCCTTGTACATGCTGTAGAAACCTGGAGCTTTCGACAATAGCCTGAAGCTGCACGTGTGCTACAGGCTTGACACTACTGCTGTAGGCAGATGCTCTTCTACTCATCTATATCCTCTGCTCCTAATGGGTTCTTAAAATAATTTTCTCATTTTTGCAGTGTAACTGACAGAAACTTAGCGTGACACCATCAACTTAATATGGCTCATATCATTAAGTTTTCAAGTGTTTAACATATTTCAGAAAACAAATGTCAATATAGCTTTAATAAAGCCCAAAGTGTTAAAAATCTTGTTACTGCAAAGATCACCGAATAAAGATACACTTCTGAAGGAGGTTCAGCTTCAGCAATGATTTCTTCTGCTTTTTCCTCGACATCAGAAGTATCAACGGGGGCTTTTTCCATTTTAAATGTTGTGATCCTTTGATTTGCTATAGATTCTGCAAAGCCAAACTTTCCACCTTCTTTCCTGTATGTGAGGTTTGGTTAGTTTTTGAAGAAGTGGGATGATGACATGAGAGAAAAGACAGGAAAGGGGAAAAAAAAATTAGCCTTTGGTGAGTGAGGAATATCGAATAGTTTATCTAACAACCCCACCCATTTATTATCCCTATCAGGAGAAATTTTACTGAACTTGTGTCAGGCATGTGCTAGATGCTTAGAAGTATGTACATTCTCTAATCCACAAATCACCCCTGAGGACAGCATTACCCTTGCATATGACAGAAAAGGACACTGGTCACTACATTATGTATCTTGCTTCAGATCATACAGTACGAAATGGGAATCAACCTGTTTATCTTTACTAGATACAAAATGTTAACTTTTTAAAGAAAAAAACGTGGATTTTCAATATAAGTTATGTTTACACTGGAATAAAACAGACTACTCAACTCTTTAAAACACATTTACAAAGGAGATTTAATAAATACAAACCAAATATGACAATCATGACTGGGTGTAGTGGCACATAACTATCACCTTAGCACTCGGAGAAGCTGAGACAGGAGGACTATTGGGAGTTCAAAGCTGGCCTGGGGTACGTAGTTCAGAACCATCCTACACGATATAGCACAGGGCTAGAGATACAGCTCAGTGGCACAGGTGCGTGCCTGGCAAGCAAAAGGTCTTGAGTTCGATTCCCAGTACCATGAAAAAAAAAAAAAAATCGCATAGCAAGACCCTATCTCAAAAAAAAAGAAAAGTCCTTAGTAAGTGGAAACTGTTTATTGATAGGCAGATATAAAAGGCCACTTAGTTTTAAAAAACTTACCTCACTTTCTGGTCATTTTCCAAAGCTTTCTGTATAAGCTCTGTAATTTCTGCTACTTTCACACCAGCTATTTTACTGCATCTCAAAACCTATTTGTAAATGTGAATTGTGTTAAGGACAACAAACAACAACAAACAAAATGGCTTTCTCTAATGAAATTATTTTTTTTACTCCTCTTTTTCAAATACAAAAATAAGGGTTGGGGATAAGGCTCAGTGGCATAGCACCTGCCTGGTCAGCCCAAGATCCTGAGTTAGATTCCCAGTACCATCAAAAAAATTGTAAAATCAAATTAAGACATGATGCTAGAGTTCTTATAAAAAGTTTGAAGGAATATCCAATTAAGGGAACAGACTCAAAAATGAGAGCCCATGGAAGAGGTCATGGACACACAGGTATGTTCAGGGAAGTACTAATTTCCTTTCTTGTCAGTAAACTACAGAAACAGGAATCTGGGTAGTGGCTGTGACACTAATGCGAATTATGATGGTAGCGGAAACTGTTTATTGACAGACAGATAGATATCCTAGGCAGAAAATGTTGGTAATGTCATTCCCTATTTTAGATTATGAAATCATTTACATAAAGTCAGAATAAGGCAGAGCTAAAATGTGAACTAAAGTGCTCCTCTGCTGTTAACCAGATAAATACTATATGCTATATGACATTCTTATTTCCTGAAAACTTCCATGTGAATCTGACAGGTGGGTTTGAGAACCACTGGTAGCTGTACCCAAATTCTAAAACTATTGTTTAACCAGATTTCTAATTTTTTTTTTTTTTTTAAATGGTTATCATTGTTCACTCGAAGAAAAATAGTATTCCTATAGCTGAAGGACCAGGCCAGGCAGCAGTGAGGAAGGGAAGAGGTTATCTCTGGTTAGCTGCTGGTCAACGGAATGTAATGATTGTACTGAAACCAGGCACTAACCCAACCTGGAATCAAAACAACCTTCATTGCCTTCTGGTTAAAAGATGAAAGCTTCTAAAGAGAGATCTATCCTTAAAAAGGCATTAAAGCACTAACTTGATCTTTTAGTAGCATTATTCCACCACTGGACTGGATGGTGCAGATCTCTCGGTGCTTATTCATGGCAATTACCAGCAAGCCATCCATCACACGTTCTTCTCGTTCACTGGGATCCACCAGTAAGTATGTTCTGAAATGAGTATTAAATGGTCCTGCACAAATCTTAAGCAGAATGCTTGTCGCTTTTAGGACAATGGATTTTGTAAAAAATGAGATCAATAAATCAACACAGTGAAGGCCCAAGCCTGTGGATGTGAGTCACTGTAATGGAGAGTTAAAAACTTACTGTTATATACTGTTTGTCTAGGTTCTGCAAATTGCATCTTAAAAAATTACTATTTCTGCAATATTCAATACATTTGCCAATAGTCATACACAATTATGGAACCCTTGAAATGTGATTACTGCAAACTTGGTAGGTACAATACTAGATGTTAAAGACCAGTGGAAATGAAAGAATGTAGAATTAACATTAAGAATTTTATTTGTTTTACATGATGATCATATTCATCATAGAGAATTTGGGTGTATAACATGAATAATATTAAGCCACTGAGTATATCTTTATATTAAGTATAGCAAATTTAATGTTACCTATTTCTTCTTACCTTTTAATAAGATTACTAGAAAATTTAAAATTACTTATATGGCTTACATTTAATTTCTATTAGGCAATGCTATTTATTCTATTTCCCTGTAATAAAATTCTACACTACAATGACTAAAAGTTAAAATATTTTCTCTAGTTCTTAGATATAGAACTTAGTTTATCAATAAAGCATATCTCTTTTTTGTTTCTGAAGATTTAGGTGCTTACTTGCACTTAATGATCCATTATACAGACTGAAAGACTACTAGTTTTCTGCTGCAAGACGATAAAGAAATGAACTATACAGAAACTAGCAGACAGCTGAAGGAAGCCAAGATTTTCCCCCATTTGCAAATCATTCTTCACTGTAACCTACTGCTAGAACTACTCCATTATTGTAATATGCTTAAGTATACTGTCTTGCAGTAATTCACAGTAATTTTTATTATTTCCCCAAATTAGAGCCTCATATGTGATTTTATTAATATTTGAGTCACTAAAAAAGGTGACACAGTAAATTCAAAATTATGGCATGAAAAGCAACATATGACCAAATATAATTATAGAAGAGCTTTGTCATTTCTATTGAGAAAGTTTTTTGCCATCTAATGCCCTTATAAAGAAATATAAGATACTTTAATCTTTCATATCAAATGTTTATTAGTATATGTTTATATTACATAATGACATTTATTGGAGGAAATCTGTACATGTACATTACACACTGATTCTTTTTCACCTTTACTCCACCTCATGTGGTACTTTACTATTAAATGAGAGATTCATTCATTCACTCATCTATGACACATGTGAGTTAAGAGTAATAAGATTTCTAGCTGCATTTATCATTTTAGCCCAGGAGAAGGCAAGACTTACCCTTGTTGAAAGAAGGCAAAACTGACACAAATCGGCATGTGGTGGATGCTTAATGCTACAGGATCACGCTCTTCAGGTGTATACTATTTCAAAAGAAAAGGCTCATTATTGACAGTCATTAATTTTTGAATATAAAAAAATCTTGTGAATCAAATAAAAAATGAAATTCCTTTAATTTTCAGAGTACCTAAAAATTTTTAAATCACCTGTTAACTCTGACACTTAATGGTTCCCAAAACATGTATTTTTCAAAACTTTTGAGGTACAATTTATAGCCCATAAAATCTACTCTTAAAAAAAAAAAAATCTACTCTTAGTATATAACATTAAGTAAAACATACAGGCAACAATCACCATAGATCAATGTTAAAATGTGGTCTCTGGACCAGCACCCTCAGCATCATCCAGTGATTCTGAGAAGTAAAACCCTTGGGTCCTGCTTCTGTTCCACTCTGGAAGTAGAGCCTAGTGACATGTATTATCAAGGCCCTCAAGTATTTCTGGAAGAATTCTGGCATATATTTTGCCTAATGAATAAAAGTCCTAATGAATCTGGTTAATTGCAGTCCTCTTTAGTTATTAATACCTCATTGTACTGAGACGCATGTATTTTTCAAACATGAACACTAAACATACACAAAAAAGCAATCATCTCTTACTAATGTGGAAATCCAAACTAGGATGTTTTCATATTGACGGACAACTCAATAAAGAACACTTAAGAGATTTCTAGGGCAATTCTGACCACATGCAGCTTATGCTTCATAAACAGATTCTGTCATTTTTTCTTTTTTCCTGGAACCAGGGATTGAACTCAGGCCCTTGCGCTTGCAAAGGAAGCGTTTATTCCACTGAGCCATCTTCCCGGCCCCTGCAACATGATATTATTAATAAGTTTTCGGTACACATAGGATATTCATTCATAGGAAAGTATGCTGGTTCAAATCATGGATGCTTACCAGTGTGACTTCTTCTCCTTGGACAGTGACATCAGGTCTTCGGAAGTGACACAAGGCCACAATTGCAGCAATGCTGGCAGCATCAATAATATTTCCATCATGATTTAATAAATGTAGGTCCACACGTATTTGCCAAACCTGAAAGGGAATTTAAGATGAAAAAAAATCCTCACTGATCACAAACATCACAAACAGTGGCTATTCATCAGGAAAACAGTAACACTGCATAAACATTTTATACTATTAGGTTTGGTATGATATGGTATGGTATTTTATATTTGGAGATAGGTTCTCACTATATAGTTCAGACTGTCCTTGAACTCAAACTGCTCCTCCTGCCTCAGCCACCCAGGTGCTAGGAGGCATGCACCCCCATGCCTGGCCTGTACATAAACATTAACTGAAATTAAAACATGCTGTTAATACTTTATCAATAAAAATGGCCAAAACTTGAAGCCAAACAAATATCTGAAATGTTAACTCATTTTTCTATGTGAAATAAATGGAACTACTACAACCAATCCAATCTTATATCTATTATGTTTTTAATTGTGTCTGAACACATATTTTATACTTTAGGATAAATTTATGATAACCTTGTAAAGACTGCAAATAAAAGTACTACATTCAAGTACAGAGTGTAGAAAGCTAAATGACTTATGCAGAGTAAAAAAGTTAGCCAAATGTGCATAGTGGTACATGCTGTAATCTTAGGGTTTTTGGAGTAGGAGGCTGAGATAGGACTGCAAATTTGAGCCTAGCTTGGGCAAACTTAGTGACTCAGCAAGACTGTCTCAAAAATAAATAAGGCTCAAGCATAGCTCAGTGTGAAAGCCCTGGGCCGGGGAGATAGCTCAGTAGGAGAAGCGCTTGCCTGGTAAGCGCCAGGGTCTGAGTTCAATCCATGGCTCTGCCAAAAAAAATGAAATTAAATTTAAAAAAAAGTCTGAAAGCCCTTAGCTGAAACCCCAGTACAAAAAAAGAAAAGGCAAATCATCATACAATAAATTTCTAAAATCCTCATGTAGCAAAACTTGAGACTAAAATTTTCAATACAAACTCATCACTGACTCACTGTGTGGCTTTATAAATCAAAGGATTTAATCTGTTCTTCTTTCATAAAAAAGGAAAATAGCACCTGCTCCTACTGAATCAATTTAAGGAAATGACAAGTCATATAAAAAGCCATAATCTCTGAATAAAATTGTATATAACACACATATATATTATGTATATACATATACAAATTGGATATTTTTATCATTTTAAGTGATATTTTTCACTCTTTCACAGAAAGACAGCAAAAAGTTCTAAGAGTGTCCACTCAAACATTTTTAGTGACACAAACTAGTACAAAAGAAAATTCAATAAAGCTTTGAGAATGAAAGCATAAACTTAGGAACCAACAAACCAACACTCCTCATCCTAAAATTAAGAATGCTGGAAATATTCCCCACCTTTTCACCAGCAACAACACAGAGAGATTCAGTATCTATGCACTTTGAATTTCTTAGACATCTTTCCAGGAGTCGATTCAGTTTTACCAAGAGATCTGACTGCCTATGAAAATAGAAATCGGGTCAGTATCATGAAATAATACCAGGCATTCAAACAACAGCTTATTGCTGTTAGGTTCTTTGATGTCTAAAGCAGCTTAAAAAGATTTAAGTACCTGCCAGGTTCAAAAGACGGAGCAGCCATCTGAGAGAGTTCAAGGTTGAAGAAAAGAATACCTTCTGTTGCCCTGTTGAGTTTTGGAGCAACAAGTTCACAAGACACCTGCCCAAGAACTCTACAAAGATAAAAGTACAATTAACTAAATGTATTTTTTTCAATTAAAAATAAGAAAATCTAACAGCAATTAGATTTTAGGGGGCCGGGAAGATAGCTCAGTAGAGTAAGTGCTTGCCTGGCAAGCTGCAAGAGCCTCATTTTAATCCCCAGTTCCACAAGAGAGAAAAAGAAAAAAAAATTTTAATCTTACTCTTAAGTAACAACCTCAATATTGTGACACATCATAAAAGGTAAAAATTATATGTAAAATACATTAAAGGTCAGAAAACATCTTTATGGTTAAAAATTTAAAGCATGACCACAAATTCAAAATGTTTTACATTTATGGGTAACTTATTTTTGGCTGTTAAAATACTTTCCACATCTCTGAGCTGCTTTGTAAAAGTTGAGTCACAAAGTTTATTTTCAAAGGTCTCTTGGTTGAATTTTTTTGTTTGCGTCAGGGTCACATTCTGCAGTCCAGGCTGGCCCTGATGTATGTAAACCAGACCGGCCTCAAACTGGAGGCAACCCCCTGCACGGGCCTCCCGTGTGCTATCTCCCAAGCTTGCGCCACCACGCCTGGCTCTGGGCTGAATGCTAATCTAACATGAATCCTGTTACCTTGTTTTCCCAAGCTCCACAATACAGCACCCATAATCGGTTCCAAACGAGATCTTGATGTTCCTGTAATCGTAGGTCTGTCTACCATCCAGCCGCTGCAAATAAAACATTTATTTCTTTATTCCTCGCACAAATATTTCTTGAGCAACTACTCTGTGGCCCCGGCGGAGGGTGGGGAGCACTTGGAGGAAGAGTAGCGCCTCACTACGCCAGTCCAAAAAGAGAGTGGCCCCGAGGCGGCCGGCCCTGACACTGGCTCCGACGACCCGAGCCCGGAGAAGACCCGGCGGCCCACAGGAACCTCCGGAGTCGGGATACCGCGCCTGGCGCCGCTGGGAGCCCTCACGGCGACCCACGCGGCGCCCAGTTCCGCAGGGGCCGTTTACCTTCTTTTCTTCGATGGCGCGGAGCAGGAAGCGGCGCTCACAGTTCGACAGTGGCGTTTCTTTCATGGTATCGGGTCATAGGTGCTCGAAGCAACGGACTCCTTCCGCAAGACGAAACCTACCCAGTCCACTTGAGCCCACCACGCTGGGCGTCGCACACAATCTGCGTCATTAGGAAGCGGTGGGGGGGGAGAGCAGGGCGGTCGCTAGTGCGCATGCGCAGAGTACGGCGTCGGCGTGGTTTCACGCCTGAGATTCGCGGCGCGAAATTAGGAAAGCGAAACTCTAGTTGTGTATGTAGTGCACCACTGGGAAAGCGGGGACCTTTACTCCTTCCTCAGTCCTAGCTGAGTTGAGGCTGGACAGGTATTGCTGTCTCACGGGTGAGAGAACTAACCTGTGTCCTTGAGAGCCCAAGAGGGTTTGGAGCGGGTTCTGGGAGAAGCACTAGTGCCGCAAAGGGGGAGCCGGGGAACCGGGAGAGGACGCTCTTGCCAGAGGAATGTCAGACCGAGTTGGAACGAGACGGAGGTTGCCCGGAATTTAGAACATTCCGTGTTGCGATAGATGGTACTCTTGCTACCGTGGAGTGACGTTGAATATATTGTCTATTTCTTGTTATCCGTTCAGTCCTGTTAAGTCCGTGGACATTTTTACGGGCCACGCAAACCTTCGTGGGGCCGCCCTACCAACCACTGAGCTTTTTTTGGAGCGGCACTATCAAGTTGTATTCAAAAGGACTATAAGCTACCCGTGTTCAAATTCAGACTCTGCCTCTGAGGAATTAATTCAATGACTTAGGGCAAGTTACTTAACCTTCGATGTGCTTTACGTTATTCGTCTGCAAAAGACAGGTGATGGGCGTATTTTTTTATGAGGAAGAAGTCCATACATATAAGACGCTTAGAACTCTGCCTGGTATTGTGTGAGCGTCATCGAAGTATTTAAGTATTATTTTGTTACACTTTGCGTTAGAAGTGGTAGGGACTATAGCTCCTACACTGTCTCCATTAGTTTTTTATTTTCTCACTTTGTATTTTCTGTCAGCGGTGCTCTTTAGTCTCGTTTGTACTATCTGCACTCCATGTACTCAAAAAACAAGAGAGGCTGCTCTATCCCAAGAAAGTTTGGGAAGACACGTTATTTCTTTCAACGAATTTGTATTCTCGCAGTGTATCAGTGCTAACGGAGACTGGACATACTGTTTTATAGTTGCAGAGAGGTTGCAGAAAGAAGTGACTCAAAAAGGTAAAATGTTTCAAGCAGAAGGAGTAATGCGCAGAGACACAGGTGAGATGATCTCATGTTTAAGGATAGGAACTGTAAGGGAGAGAAGTGGGCATGAGATGTTTTTACATTATTCAGCTGATAAGGTTTTCATAAGCAAGAAAAATTGCAGATTACGGACCACTCAAGGTTTTTGACAGCACAAATTTATGTGTGTAGTATGGTTTCACACCAGACTGGTTAGATACATCTTGTCTGCTCTTTCAGTGGGCATTTAGTAATTTCTGTTTCGCTTGAGAAATGAAATGGGCCCTTATAGAAATAGTCATTCTTTCCTGCAAGGCAGCTTGGTAATGGAAAGAATGAACTTTTGCTACTTTTTACTATTGTTAAAATTGTATGTTTAAGGATGTTCCAGAAGAGTTCTATGTCAATTAGATTTCTATACATGAAATCATGTTTTAAAATTATTGTGGTCTAAGATTGATGTACTGAATAGAGTGATAGGCAAAATAATGATCCTTCCCATACATGTCTTTGTTTCAATTACTGGAAACGTGACTAAGTTAAGTAATCTGCTAAAAGTTATTTTGTAATTGTGATTAAATGAAGGATTCTGACACAAATGGATTATTCAGATCAATCCATTGGAATGATAAAAATCCTTAAATGAGGCAGAGGAAGAGGACTAGGGAGATGTAATGACAGAAATGGAAAACAATGGAGATGCTGCACTGCTTTGAAGATAGAGGAAGGGGCTGTAAGACAAGGATTATGGGTATTAAGGAGCCAGAAAAGGCATGGGCTCTCCTAGAGTCTCCAAAAGGAAAGTAACCTTATGGATATATTTTAGATTTCTGGTGTCTAGAACTGCAAGATAACACATTAGTTTTGCTGTGAGCCATTAAGTTTGAGTAATTAGTTACAGCAATGTTTTTGTCTGAGGTTCTCTAACATTAATGCCATAGATTAGGTGGCTTACTGCCAACAAAAATTTCTCACAGTTCTAAAATCTAGAAAGTAAAAGATGAAGGCACCAGAAGATTTGGTGGCTAGTGTGGGCTTGCTTTTAGTTGATAGACAGTCCTCTCCTTGTTTTGTCCTCACTTGGGAGATTGAGGAAACTTTCTGGGATTTTGTAAAAGAGTACTATGGTGTTAATCCTGATTGCCAACTTGATTGGATTGAGAGACACCTGGGAGATCTGTAACATGCCCTTGGAGGTGTGTGTGGATGGCTCATGGTAGACTGACCTTGAGGACTGTATTTGACCCCTGGCCATTCTTTAACCTTTCCCCTAAATTCTCCTGAATGCCATGAATTCAGCAGCTTCCCTATGCCATGTTCTTTAGCCTTGATATTTCCACCGTGGAGCTGCCAACCAAGGGCTGAAACCTTTGACACTGAGCCAGAGTAAACCCTCTTTTGTTAAGTTGTGAATGTGTGGTATTTTGTCCTAGCAATGAAAATGTAACTAATACATGGGCTAATCCCATTCATGAAGCCTTCACCTTATGACCTAATCACCTCCTGGAGGTCCTACTTCTTTAAAAAAACAAACACACACACACACACACACACACACACACACACACACACATATATATTTGTTACAGGGTCTTTCTACGCAACTTGGACTCATTGTGATGGTACCTGGGGATCAAACCTGGGTCTTTGTGCTTGTCAAGCAGGTGCTTAGACTGCCAAGCTGTCTCTTTCTGGCCCTAAAGTCCTACTTCTTTTTTTTTTTTTTGCAGAACCGGGGATTGAACTCAGGCCCTTGTGTTTGCCAGGGAAGTGCTTATTCCACTGAGCCATC
>NDGN011323035.1:0-13119 GCA_002564285.1 Tympanoctomys barrerae
GAAAGAGAGAGAGAAAGAAGAAAGAAAGAAAGAAAGAAAGAAAGAAAGAAAGAAAGAAAGAAAAACAAAGAAAGAAAGAGAGAGAAGAAAGAAAGGAAGGAAGGAAGGAGAAAGAGAGAGAAAGAAAGAGAGAGAAAGAAGAAAGAAAGAAAGAAAGAAAGAAAGAAAGAAAGAAAGAGAAAGAAAGAAGAAAGAAGAAAGGAAAAAAGGAAGAAAGAAAGAGGCGAGCCAGCAAATCGAGAAACCCAGGCAAGAAAGGAAAGGCCAGGGCAAAGGAGAAGAGAAGTGTGAGGAAGAGGGACAAAGGGAGTGATGCAGGACAGGGACAGCTAGCAGACAGACGCACGGGACCAGCATGGGTCCCCAATTTGCCTGAGGCCCCAGGTACATCAGGCCTGGACTCATTTCCTTCTCATCAGCAGTAAATTGGTTTGAAAACCAAAATCTTGGAGTTTCCAGGGAAAGAGGAGAAGAGTTTTTAATTAGTTTATTTTTGTAATAGATAACACAGGTGCATGGTCCCAAATCCGAAAGATAAAAAAGACCAACAACTGTCACCCCTGCTACCTGGCCCTGCATGTGTGCCAGGGGACAGTTGAGGCAGACAGAAGCGTACAGATATAGTCTTTTAAAATTTTTTTCATCTTACTTTGTTGCGGTATGGTCTCACTGTGTAGCCCAGGATGTCTCTGAACTCATGGTGATCCTTTTGCCTCAGCCTCCTGAGTGCTGGATGGCAGGCATGTGGACCGCCACGCTTGGCTAGTATTATCCATTTTTATGACAGTATAATATTCCACCATTTGGATGTGCAGGTGCTCCCTGATTTGTGATGATTCCACCAAGGATTTTTTTTAACTTTCAGGTCACATGAAAGGGAGCCACAGAAACTTCTACTGACATACTTTGCAGTTTCACTCCTGATCTCTTCGCAGGCTGGCAATAGGTGGTCTGAGACTCCTCTGTGGTACTGGGCAGAGGCAGCCACCATGGCTCCTGGTCTCTGTGGACACTCTACAGCCCTCAGCATTGCTGTGCTAGGATGTGCCACAGGCTACACACGTTCAGAGCATTTCCAGTGGGCAGTGGGCTCCCAGGGAGTGAGAGGGTGACAATCCTCTGTGTGTGTGTGTGTGTGTGTGTGTGTGTGTGTGTGTGTTGAGACATGGCCCAGGCTGTCCTAAGCTCCCAGACTCGTGAAATCCTCCTGCCTCAGCTTCCTGAGTAGCTGGCACTACAGGTATATACCGCCATGCCCAATTGTGAGACTTTTCAAGCAATTCATAGTTGGAAGAATAATTATAAAGTAAACACCTAAGCAAGCCACACTCCCAGTCACGAAATTAAACATCAGGACTGGGGGTAGCTCCGTGGTAGGACACTTGCTCAGTGTGTGGGAGACACTGGGTTGGATCCCTAGCACCAACCAGGAAAGAAAGAAGGAAGGAAGGGATGAAGAAGGAAAGAAGGAGGAAGGAAGAAAGGAAGGAGGGACGGAGGGGAGGGGGCAGTGCTTGGGACAGAGTCCAGGGTCCTGCGCACACGAGGGAGTGCTCCCACCAGTTATATCCCCGGTCCCTCCCCCTCTTTACAGACAAGGTGTCTTTAGTCTCCCAGGCTGGCCTCCCACGCCTGGCCACCTTCCTGCCTCAGCCTCCCGAGTGCTGGGATGACTGGCGTGTGCCACCAGGCCCGCTCCTTGCTTTTCTTTATAAGCATCTCTAAGAGTACAGTTCAGCCTTTTCTTCCTTGTTTGTTGTGCCAGGGGTCTCACTCAGGGCACGTGTCCTGCCCCCGAGCCACGTCCAGCCCTCTCTCGTCTTCCTCTTAGCAGATTTTCCTATTTAGAGAATAGGAGCGTTCCTGCCTCTTCCTCCTGCGCTGCATCCTTCATAACTGAGGCGCGTCGTCTCCCGAGGGCCTCGGGGTGACTCCAGTTTTCCAAATCCCAGCAAGGCTGCAATCAATAAAACATTTCCTCTTACGCCCAGGCAGGCACCGCTCAGGGTGAGCCCTGAACATCACGCTAACTGGGCAGAGGGGGACATTTCGAACTCTGGTGCACAGCAGGGCCCGCGGGGCTGGTGGGCTGGGCCCCAGGGCCATTGGCACCCAGGGAATGGGCAGAAAAGCCCCCAGCCCAGGACCCAGACCCCTCACCAAGCTTCCCAGTGCTGGAAAATGAGGAAATGGCCCTCCCCACCCCCCACCACCCCCGCGTCCTCTCTGCCGGCCTCAGGCCACCGGTGGGACAGGGCGGGTGTCCTCGGCCAGGCCCCACACCACGGCCTGGGAAAGCTGGCCCGAGAGCCAGCTGCACAGCGATGGCCGTCTCGCAACTTCCTCTCCTGGTTGAGACACAGGGAGCGGCTGAGCCGGCCTGCGTTGCGAGGCCTTGGGGTCCCTGGCTGTGCGCACAGCCCTCGGCAGCTCTTGAGAGCAGGAAGACCACAGACACTCACCTGGGGCCTCAGGCCAGGGGACCCCAGGGGCAGCCCTATCCTGGGGCATGCTCTTGGGAGACACAGAGGGACAGACACCGCAGCAGCCATGTTAGAAAGTGACAGTGGATAAGGGGGGTCATCACGGGGCTTACGTGATAGAAAAGGGGCTGAGGCCACCATACTGGGTGCTTTCCCTTCTTTTTTGTTTGTTTTTTTTGAGATAGGGTCCTGTTCTGTGGTCCAGACCAGACTTAAACCCATTATACAGCCCAAGCCAGCCTTCAACTCATGGCGATCCTCCTGCCTCAGCCTCCTGAGCACTGGGATGACAGTTGTACACCACAGTACCTGGCTTTGGGGCACCTTTGGGGAGACACTGGTGACAGAGGGAGGTTAGCTTGGCAAGTGTGTGGGAGAGGAGTTCCACATGGGCTGGGGATCCAGCTGTCCCAGGCCTGGCAGGCAGCCAGGCAAGGAGGGCCAGCCTGGTAAGGCCAAGGAGTTCAGGCCTCTCTCGGACTCAGCTTACATGGTTCCATCAGAGGGTGTGATCTCGCTCCCCCAAATCCCAAATTGGGGCATTATGATCCCCTGGTCCCCAGGACAGATGAGGCAACTGAGCCTCAGAAGTGGCTTTAGCCAGGCACTGCCCACACCCGCGGCCCCTGCATTCTAAATGGCTGAGGCAAGAAGAGCCCAATCTGGATCTCAGCCTGGTGACTTGGTGAGTTGAGTGCAGCCCTGTCCCACAGTACAGAAAGAGCTGCGTGGAGCTCGGGGTGAGGGCCCTGGCCGCTCACACCTAGAGAAAGTCGCCTGGGACTGCAAGATGCTCAGCCAGGCCAGGGCGCTGGGAAATGGAGGCCGGGCAGTGGGCAGCGGAGACCCAGACCCCGGCTGGCACTCGACGGTGTCTCCAAAGTGCCCAGGAGGCACGAAGCCTTGAGCGAGTCCCTGCTATTTCCTGCTGTGTCCTGCTGGGACTCCCACCCTTCCTGCCCACTGTCTGAGGCCACTGGCCTCCTGGGTGCTGCTCCACAGAAGCCAGACAGGAGGTCCCGCTCCGCTCAGGAGGCCTCCCAGCCTCCCATAGGCCCCACCAGGCCCGCGCTGGGCAGGCCAGCACCAGCCGGCTCCGGAGCAGCCCTGCAGCCACCCCTCCTCCACAGCCACCCGCCCCGCCCCTGCAGCCGCTGCATTCCCAGAACCTCTTTCTCAACCTCAGCGGCCCAGCCTCCCAGCCCCTTGCACACGCTGTGGCTCTGTCCTTTGGGGTGGCTCCCTCCTCCAGGCTGCCTGCAGGACTGCCTGCCTGCCTCAGTCTTTCTTCTCACAGCTCCTACCCCCCGCTGCACCCGGGGCCCCTAGAGCCTAGAGCCCTGGGCTGCGGCCCTCCCACCTCCCTCTGCTTGAGTCTTGGGGTTGCGATTGAAGCCCCCAGCCACAGGCCTGCCCTGCTGACCAGGCTGTGGATGGGGAGCTCACCTCCCGGCCACATCACTCAGCCTCCTGCACCTCAAACCCACCCACAGGACTTCCGCCTGTCACCACGGCAGCCCACACCCGGGCTGCACACCAAGGATGGGCTCCCTGGCGCCCTCACCCACCCCGCGGAGCCCCCACCCCCGCTGTCTAGACACCTAGGTCTCCGCCCACGGCCTGGCATTCCAGCCCCATGAGCTGCTTCCCCTCCCGGGCTCCTGTCCCCTCCTCTGTGGCAGGGATCCTGAGCACTCGGACAGCGCTGCTGTAAACGCAGAATCTTCTGGATCCAGGAGGGGCCCAGTTAGAGCACACTCCGCCATCAGCCTCTCCCAAGGCTCCCAGAGCCCTGTGGAGACGGGGAGTGTGGCTCTGAGGCCTGGGTGCGAATCTACCCCAGCTCCCAGTTCACTGGCTGCTTGAAGCTCAGTGTCCACATCTGAGAAGTGAGGACAACGGGACACGCCCCGGGATCTGAGACCCTGATGAGAAAGTACCACGGTGGCGGCATTGCGATGCACCTCCCCATGGCCCCCTGGGAAAGCGGGAATTTGGGGACCCAGGGGTTCCAGAGCCCACATCCCAGCCTCTGTCTGATGGACAGGCCCAGGGCCCTGTACTCTCTCACTTCCCAGAGGAAGGCCAGGTATGGGGAAAGGGACCCTATGCTAGGTGAACAGCATTATTTAAAAAAAAAAAAAAGGAAAACTAAGAATTCTTTTTTTTTTTTTTTTTTTTTTTAACAGAACCGGGAATTGAACTCAGTCCCTTGAGCTTTCCAGGCAAGCGCTTATTCTACTGAGTTATCTCCCTGGCCCCTAGGAAAACTAAGAATTCTTAAGCTCTTACCATGAGCTCAGAACATCATCTTTGGTTTTTTGAGACATGATCTCACTATGTATCCCAGGCTGACCTCAAACTCGTGGCAACCCTCCTGCCTCAGCCTCCTGAGAGATGGCACTACAGGTGTACACCACCACATCCAGCACTGACGGTGTCTCCTTATGTAGCCCAGGTTGCTCTCAAACTTCAGATCCTCCTGCCTCAGCCTCTCTGCCTGGCTCTAGCACCTTGTCTCATCACTAACCCCATGAGCAGGAATAGCTCCACCTGTCCGGGGCCACACAGCAGCAGGGCCAGAATCAAGATTTGATGGGGTAGTCTTACCCCAAAGCTGTGCTCAACCCAAAACTGCTATGAGTGTGGCCCCGAGGTCTGCATGTGGGGCCAGTGACGGATTTGTGGGTTTGGGGCTGCCCAGAGTCCGGCTGGAGGCCATGTGGCCCAGGATACTAGCTCGGGAGGACGGACCGGGAAGGGGTTAACTGTGCGCGCGGGCCTGAGTGAATCACAGGCTCCGCAGCCAGCGATGGAAATTCCCTGTACATGGCGTGTGGTCACCTAGAAAAGGGAAATGGTGCTTTTCGGAGCAGAGGACAGCGGGGGCCGAAGCCTGGGAGCAGACGCTGGCCGGGTGGGGCTGGTGAGGGAGGCCTCGCCTGTGGGCCTGTTCAGGTGCTAGGCAGAAAAGGGACGTGAGGAGTCACCAAGCTGGGGGAGGCCTGGTCATGCTATGGTGTGCCCACGGGCCTTGACGGGTTGGTAGGAGTTCCCCAGGCCCAGGACAAGAAAGGGACTCCCTGCCATGGGAACTATGAAGGCAAGGCACGAGAGCGTGACTCAGCATAGGGTGCCTGTCCATCCCGCTATTGCTGGACACCCCACTATTCCTGTCCTTCAGGGCCCCCGAAGAGCATCTCTCTACCTGTGTCCCAGGCCTGCCCCAAACCCACAGCAACTGTCCTGCCTCAGCCTCCTAGGTGCTGCGATTATAGGTATCCGCCACCCTGCAGGACTCTTCCATTCCCTCCTGGAAATTCTCAGGACCTCGAGCTCGTCTGCTATCCACATAGGGCCGTGCGGTCCATGGGACAGCGTCCTAGCTGCAGAGCCACCTGTGCCCAGCTGGTACCACACTTGTGTTGGAGTTCAGGACAGCTCAGACTTGGGTTCTGAGGCTGAGGCAGGTCAGCACTTTGCCAGCCAGGACCCAGCCCAGGGTGCCCCTCGCAGGGAAAGGTCAGGGGAAGGGACAGGCAGGGGAGTGGGAGGCCCTGGGGGCTCGGCCAGCTTCTTGCTAAGCTTCAGGCTGCCCCGCCCCTGCCCTCTCCCCTGCTGGCCAATGCCATCCTCCTGGGAGGGACACCAAGGCACAAGGTGGGCCCAGGGCAGTCACAGGAGACAGGAGGGCAGGAATTTAGATTTTCCTGATGAGCTGGAAGCTCCCAGCGCAGACGCTCTCTGGCTATATGGCCTTAGACAAAAGGCTCCCTCTCTCAGCCTCAGTTTCCCCTTAATGACAGAGACAGCAGAAGGGGCCTTTTCTGAGGACAGAACAGTGTGAATGTTTCCCTTGGAACAGAGGCGAGGGAGGTGGCCCAAGTCCCCTGCTATCTTTTTGGGGCCTGCTGCCGTCGCCACCATGTCCGTGCCACACAGGACCGCAGGCTGGACCTGCCAGCTCCCCTGAGCGCAGCCCAGAGCTGGGGCACCCCGCATCTCCTGACCCCTCATGTCCACCATGAAGGTCCAGCAGGGCCCAGAGCAGGGCGAGGTGGTGGCCGGGGCTGGAGCCTTTCCAGGCACAAAGGGGAACTGAGAACTGTGGGAATGTGGCCGGGGGGGCCGGGCTGGAGGTGGGGAGCGCAGACGGGTGGGGTCCCAGGGCAAGGAGAGGGGACCCCGGCAGGTGGCCGCGGGGGTGGGGGTGACGTGAGGGGCGGGGGTGGGCGTCCAGGGCCAGCTGGGCCTGGGCAGGTCGGGGTCTCGGGAGGAAAGCGGAAGCGCCAAGACGGGGGCTGGGATGCAGCGGGAGCGGGCGGCCCTGCTCTGCTCCTGGCTTGGGCTTGTAAATAGCTGCTGGCTCTGTGGGCAGGATGGCCCAAAGGTGGTCGTGTCCAGGGTGGCCCTGGCCTGAGTGACAGTCCCCTCCCCTGAGGGCCCTGGGGTGACCATCCAGGCCAGCTGTGGTCACTGAGGTAATGCAGATGGGCTCCAAGAGCTGCAGAACTTGATGACTGGGGCACAGGGGCTCGTTTATTTATAACTGGGCCTCTGCAGCCAGAGCAGCTGCTGAGCCGCCAAATCAGCACAGGCCAGTGAGGGCCAGGCTGGCCTAGTGGCCCCTCCAACTGGGCCTGGGGGTCAAGAGACGGACCCCCAGGCCTCTTGGGCTGGGTCCAGTCCCTGCGCTGGGATGGGAAGCTCCAGAGACAGCGGGTCTCAGGGTGCGGCCCGGCCGTGCTGCAAGAGGCCAGCACCAACTGCAAACCGACCCCAAAGCACAGGCGTCGGCTCCCCTCCCTGCTGCATCAGCTTAAAACCCAAACAGTGCAGACCCAGAAAGAAGGCCCGGCCCTAGGGGGCCCTCGAGGCAGGCTGAGGCTGGAAGCCCCATACAGCCAGGCAGCGGGGAGGGCTGGTCCTGCCTGCCCCTGGCAGCCTCCAGGGGAGGCCCCTGTGCTGTGTGGGTTCACAGGGGTCGGGCAGTTCGGTAGCTCTCTCCCACACTGAGTCCTTCTGAATCAACTTGTCCCCCACTACCGTCCCTCTGTGGCCCCAGCACCCTGTCTGTGCCACCTGGCCCTGGCTCTCCCACCTCCGGTCCTGGCTCTGCCTTGAGCCCTGCCTGGAGCCCGCTTTGCTGGCTGCCACCTCTCCAGTTCTCCTCCTTGCCCCACCACCAAAGGGCTCACTGCCTCCCCAGAGCTCTGTGGACGTGGGAAGTAGGGCAGAAATGGGCGAGGGACTTTACATCAGGCACAGTAGATGTGACACCACACAAAAGAGGAAACTGAGGCTAGAGTGGGCCGCTGAAGGCCGCAGCACCCGACAAGTGAAGAGGCCGAGGCTGGAGCCATGGGCCAGGGACTCGCTAGAGCTCTCGGCCTGGGCCCCTGGGCTGACAGCCCACCCGCCTGGCCTTGCTCTAGGGGCAGCTGTTGGCGAGGCGAGCTTGGGGCTTGGTGTGGGGGCACCCAGGCCACCGCCCGCTGGGTCTGGGCCTGGGGGTGGCGAGGTCAGGCTGCCCAGCCTGGAGCCACCCTGGCTGCAGCTGCCCTGTTTCCACATCGGCAGCAGCAGGGCCGGCGCCTGAGAAAACAGGAAGCGCCCGGCCACCACAGGAAGTGTGTGCACGCCGCCTCCCACCCCCGGCCCATTGCAAAACGCCAACAGCCCCATTACCACAGGCACCGCACAGGGGCTGAGGCAACGCGGGGCTGGACACAGGCTCAGGCCCTGGCGCCTGGGCCAGGCCTGGGAAGGGGGCTCCCGCCGCTACCCTGAGAACCTGGGTGACTCTGGGCCTCACACCTCTGCCTTCTGTCTTCTGGTTCCCGGCCCTGTGACATGCTGGCCCGGGCCTGGCCTGCGTTGGCCACCCTTCATCAGAAGGTGGGGTCAAGGGTCACAGAGAAGCCATCTCTCTGACCTAGGGGTTGGCATTTGAGGGTGCTGCCTGCCTCCAGACCCTGACAAGGCCCCATTCCCCAGCCTCGCCAAGGCCGCTGGCCCAGGGCGAGCCTCCCCGGGACGCCAAGGAGCTCCTGCCGCTGTCAGCCACACCTGTCACACGGTCCCATCCTCCCCGCTCCCTGCTCACCTCTCCATACCGGCCCCCGAGCCCTGTCCTCGGGAGGAGACGGGAGCAGCAGGCTGAGGCTGACGCCTGGGGACGCCTGTGTTCCTCCAGCCCCAGGGGACAGCAAGGAAAAGAGAAGAGAGTAGAGCATTTCATGGCTATAATAAATCAAAGGGGGAAGTCGGAGCAGGAGAAATAAGAAACTTCCCTAGCCTGGGCACAGGGACCTGCCAGGCAGCAGCCCCCGGGCATCCGCGTCTGCCCGCCTTCCCCTTCCCCCTGGCCACTGCCCAGTTCTTGTCTATCAGGAGACCCCTCCTTCCTGGGTCCCTGGGGCTTGGCCAGGCTCTTGGCCCAGGAATCCCTGCTGTGAGCTGGTTGCTGGAACACGCCTTCTCTATGCCAAGGACTTTGGGGGTGATGGGGAGGCCCTGAGGGACGAGGGCTCCATTGTGGCACACAGCTGGGACTGGCCTGGGACTGAGGCAGTGGGCAGGCTCTTTCCCACTACCTTGTCCCTCCTCTGACCCCAAACCCTGCACCCTAGGATCCACGGTGGGGCCCCAGGCACAGATGTAACCACGCGTGTCTCCTCTAGGCCACCAGGAAAAAGACTGAACTCTTCTAAAGGGGGGCCCCCACACATGAATGAGAAGGATGCAAACTTGTTTTAAAATAAAATAAATTTTAAAGTTGGGTGGGGTGGCCCAGGCCTTTCGTCCCAGCACTCGCCAGGAGGCTGAGGCAAGAGCATCACCTCAAATTCCAGGCCAGCCTGAACTACATAGCAGCACAGTCTCAACACAACAAAAAGAAAAATTTTAAATTTGCTGGCTAGCTTTGGCGACCACTCAGCCTGCTCCTCAGCTGTAGGATGCAGGGCCGGAGGCCCCAGGTGCCTCTACTTGTAGCCCTCCACAGACAGTGACCTCACTCCCTCCCTCCAGCTCCCTGCTGTCCCCAAGAGCCCTCCCCTGAGTCCCCTGATGTCATTCACAGACAGCTGCCATCCTGCAACTCTGGGGGGACAGTGGCCACCACCGAGGCCCCCCTAGCCTCAGTTTCCCCATCAGAGGGCCAGGAGCACGGAGACCTCCTTATCAAGCAAGAGAATGTGGTGGTACCCAGAGTCAGGCTATGGAGCGCCAAACCCCAGCCTGTGACCTGTGTAAGCCACTTGGCCTCCCCAAGTCTGTTTCCCCAACTGGAGAACGGGGTACCCCCCTACCCCAAATGTCTACAGCGGGCCGGGGATATAGCTCAGCTCTGCCTGACAAGCACGAAGCCCTGAGTTCAATTCCCAGTAGCAAAAACAAAAACAAACAAACAAACAACAACAACAAATATATATATTAAAAAATAAAAAGTCCTGAGCCACAGAGACGTCTCAGTAGAATAAACATTTGCCTGGCAAGTGCAAGGGTCTGAGTTCAATCCCCGGTTCCAAAAAATAAAAAATAAAAAGTCCAAATATCTGCAGCGAGGGTCCAGGAGGCTGGGCTGGGGGCCCCAGGTGCACATTGTGCCACCAACACCACCCTGCAGTCCCCTCCCACTGCCTCCAGGTACCCTGCTTTCTCTCACCCTTACCTTTCACCTGCCTGAGTTAGGCAGGAACCTGCGCTCCCCCCTTTCTCAGAGCACCCCAGATCTTGTTCTGACCCATGATACCTGGGCTTCTCAGCCCCAGCTTGGAGATATTGAAGGGCCCACTTCCACCCTGGCAGGACCCCATCTTCTGCTCCCGACCTTGCCAGCCACGCCTGATTTAGCAGCTGGGGTGATCGCGGGGTACCTTGTGGATACAGCACCTTCAGCTCCCACAGCTGTGCTTCTCCTCCTTTCTTAGAAAATGGGGAGAGACCACAGGTGGTGCACACCTGGAGTCCCAGTGTGGGAGGCTGAGGCAGGATCAGTGCCCAGAGTCTGAGGCCAGCCTGGGCCACATAGTGAGTTAGAAGTCTGCCTGACCAGGTCGCGTGGCTAGGAAGAGGCCGCTCTGCTCTGCCGTGACAGCTCCTTCGCAGCCCTCAGCCCAGCAGAGCAGCGCCTCTGGAGGGCCTTGGAGCCCAGGAGCCCCAGCCACTGTCCCTTCTCCCGTGGGACCCGGTAGGATGCAGGCATGTGAGGGCAGACAGTGACCCCTAGGGTCACAGCCTCCTGGGTGAAGCCCCTGGGCCTCTGCTCAGCTGGATGGCAGGGTGACAGGAGAGCTGCTGCACTCCCCCTGGCTAGAGCTGGCTTTAAATCCCAGCTCTGCAGCTACAGAGGGGCCGTGCTCTGCGGGGGTGGGGGGCTGGCCCCCAACATGGGCGCATGAGCCTCATCATGGGGCCTGGAGACATCACCAAGGGGAGGCTGATCTCCGACTACCAGGAGCTGGGCCCCCTTGACACACCTTTGCCAGGCGTCACTGTCGTCGCTACAGTGACTCAGACCACAAGCCATAAAGGGCATGCTCCAGGTACTAACCTAACCAGGCCAGAGCCCCTGTCCTATCTGATGCCAAGTTTAGGGCCCTGACTCTGCGCCAAGGAGCACCTCCCTGTCCTCCTAACAAGTATCCCCTCCCTGTCCCCAGGGTCAGGACTCCCCCCCCAGATCTCTGGATGGGACTGGGGTGCAGTAGTCCCCAAATGCTTGCTGCCCCAACTCCCCAGTGGGGACTATAGCCTGGCCATGCTGGGAGCTTGGGAAAATGCCATTAGCCTCTTCCAGGGCTTCTCTGACTCCCTGGAGTGAGGTATAAGCCCTTGGGGAGTCACCAGCTAGGCGGGACCCTAAGAAGACCGCACCCCAGGGGAGCTCTGAAGGGTACTGCAGGGGTGAGGGGGAGCGGCCGGCACCGAAGAGGACTTCTGGCCCCAGCAGCCCTGTGGGTGCCGGGCCTCCCACCCCACTTTCCAGCAGAGGTAACTGAGGCGTGACGCCCCCTGTCCCGTGTCGCAGTCCAGAGGCGGGGTGGCACCTCCCCCACCCCAGTCCCTTGGGTCCCCCCCAGGGTCCCCATCTCGTCTTGCCGCAGCCCCGGCCTCGGCCTTATCGGGCCCGGCAGCTTCCGCCGCCCCCGGCCGGGACCAGCTCGGCGTGGGGACCCGGCAGCCAGGTGCGGCGGAAGCAAGCTGCGGAGGTCCGTGCAGACGGACACTGCGCACTACCCAGAGAAAGGGGAGGGGGAGACGCCGAGAGAAAGTGAAAAGCAGCCGCAGCCAGAGGGGTCGGAGCCCCAGCAGTTGGCCCATGCCTCGGAAACTGAGGCAGCAGGCAGGGAAGGAGGCTGGAGCCGGAACAGGGCACGGAGAGTGGAAAGGAGGGCGCCGCCAACAGAGCCCCAGGGCAGCCTGGCTGGGGATGCAAATGAAGGGCACCCTGGGGCGCGGTTTTGCACCTCTTCAGGGTAGGTGTAAGAAGCCAGGGCTGCAGGCCACAGAGCTGCCAGGCTGGACCAGCCAGATGGAGAGCCCAGCCTCCACCACCAAAAAACGAAGCTGATTCCCAGAACGACAGTCAGCGCTGTGACCGGCACAGGCCCGTGGCGCTGTGCTCTAAGCCAGTCCCTAGGAATGGCCTCTGCCTGCCATTACCCGAGGAGGGAGGAATGGAGGAATGAATGAATGAATGAATGAATGAATGAATGAAATAGATTCACTCCCAGGGTATGCACCAGGAGGCAAAGGAAGCAGGTGGCCCTCTGTGTCACACAATGTCACAATGACTCAGTCCTACAGTGTGGTATGAAAAAACCTAACAGTTCCCAAAGACAACTGTCCTTCAGTAAAGTTCACACCCAGCGCTGCTCCTACGTCTATAAATAACAGTGTTTTTGCCTTCCCTGGTATCTTTCCTGTTGCAGGATGATCTCATCCACTTAGGTATTAGGAAATTATGAGAACTCAGAAACTGTAATTGGTTTAAAAGGAAATAAAATAATTCTTTAAATAAAATAATTTGTCTTAACATACATTATAAACCTTCGTTCAAGCTCAGGCGTGGTAGCACACCTATAATCCCAGCATAAAGGAGACTGAGGCAGGAGGATCGCTGAGAGTTCAAGGCCAGCCCAGGCTACAAAGTGAGTTAGGACCAGCCTGAATGACACAGTAAGACCGTGTCTCAAAAACAAAGCAAAGGCTGGGGAGACAGCTTCACGGTCCAAGCACCTGCCTGGCAAGCACAAGGACCTGAGTTTGATCCCCAGTACTGAGTGCCACTGGCCCCAGAACCCCTGGCGCACCGTGCAGGCCCCAAAACCAGGTGTGGTGGCACACACCTGTAATCCCAGCACTGGGGGGGGCTGACATAGAAGGTCTGGACTGCATATCAAGAACCTGTGTCAAATAAATAAATAAATCAAACAAAAGTTGTTCAAAATATAACAGGAAATACCTTATGTAAACTAGCTAAGAAGTAAATTTTTTAATTGTGTAGGGCTAGAGTTGGTGGCACATGTATATAATCTTAGCTACTCAGAATACTGAGGCAGGAAGATTGAAAATTCTAGGCCAGCCTGGGCAATTAATTTCATTTAATTTACTGATTGATCTTTTTTTT
>NDGN011323038.1:0-11703 GCA_002564285.1 Tympanoctomys barrerae
TCTTTCTTTCTTTCTTTCTTTCTTTCTTTCTTTCTTTCTTTCTTTTCTTCTTTCTTTTCTTTCTGTGTCCTTGCTAGGTCACTAAATTGTCCATGCTGGCTCTAAATTTGCAGTTCTCCTGCCCCATTTCCCCAGAGTAGCAGAGATTACAGATATGTGCCACCATGCCTGGCTTCAGTTAATATTTGTTGATCAACTCTCACAGCCCCTGCCTGCTCTACTTACCATCTGTTCTAGGGCAATGGCCCATGTGTTAGACCTTTCATTATTTATGTCTATACACTCCCTAAAAGCCCCATGCACTCATAGCAGGGGATTTGGGGAGGTGACTGGATCTTGGGTATGTGACACTAGATTACGAGTGTGTGATAGCTCAGTTAATCCACTGATTGGTTTTATGTAGTTCTGAGTATTGAGAATGGGAAGAACTACACTGGGTGTAGGTAGCACCAACCAATAGGCTTCCTTCCTGAATGGAAGGAAGTCTTGTTTCTGGCTGCTTCCTGCCTGCCATACCATGAACTATTTCTTGTTGATACCCCTATGTGATGCTACCCTGCTTTGGAATCACTGGGCTACAGACTGAAACCTCTATAAACCATGAGCTAAAATAAATCCTTCTTTCTTTAACTTGTGAATGTTGGGTATTTTGTACCAGCAGTAAGAAAGTAGGTTAGACACTCAGTAAGTGGTGAGTCCTCAAGTGCTGGCCCTTGAATGGCCTTTTTGTCTCTTCCTAAGGACTGCTACAGACCAGATCATCTCTGTAGGCAGATTGCTGAACTGCAGACATGGTATGTTTAATTCTTTGCTGTAGCAGCCACTCTCAGCCACTGCTGCTACTCTATTATCATATCACCACTTCTGCAGCATGACAAAACTGTCCCCAGGAAAATGCCCAGATTCCACCACTAGGGTCTTCAGGGATCTTGATCTGTGGGTGTGAACTAAGCAACTGGAGTGGGCTTGCTGAGGCCTGGCACTCAGAAAGGAGACCATATAGGGGCTATTGAGATAGTTCAGCTGATTAAAACACCTGCTTAAGCAAGCTCAGAGACTGCAGTTTGATCCCTGGCACCACATGCCTTGCTGCACCCACCCCCAGGCCCTCTGAGCATGGGCATGATGGTGCACACCTGTTATCCTAGCACTGGGGAGGTTGAAAATATGAGGATCACTATGTATCTGAGTTGTGTAGTGAGACACTAGAACAACCAAATACATTTAAAAAAAAAAAGCATCAAGGGCCATGAGGTGAGAGAATACATTGTTAGGCATATTTTAACTGTAAGAGAAAGGGTTGTAATAAACTATTGGGCCCACAAGACACAGCAATGCCTTGGTGGAGGTTTGTTTTAATTTGATCACTATAATAAAATACAATGAAATGCATGACTTAAACAACAGAAATTTATTTTCCACTTTTGAGACTTGGAAGCCCAAGATGAAGATGTATCAGATTCTGTAGGGATCTGTTGGTCTCTCAGTAGGCCTCAGGAGAAAACAGTGAGAAGATTGAGAAAATAAAGACAAGAGATAATAGCTGAGGTCAGGCGGTATACCAAACATGATAGGCAAATGCCCCTTGAACAATGGTTTATTTTTATCATTGCAAAATTACAAAATGCAATGTTGCCTAGCAACTAATAGCCCACAATGTCCAGGCAAGATATTTTTCTCAAGACTGAGGTAGCTTGGCTGCTTTAGGCAATGAGGCTTCTTGCCTTCCCACATATGATCAATTTCCAGCCTTAGTGGCTCCCAACAGAATTCAATTTTGGCTGGTGTAGAAATATTCTTGCAGCTATGTTCTTGCTATATCCTCATGTAGCAGGAAGAGAGATTATCTCTCTCATTCCTCTTCCCACAAGGATGTTAACCCTATCCCAAGGGATCCACCTTCATGACCTAATAATCTCTCTTACCTGCAAAGCCATTGGCTATCAGGCTTCAGCAAATGAATGGGGATGCACAAACATTCCATCATTATCAGAGCTCTGGGTTCTGATAATTGCACAGACCATAGTTTTTATGCTGAGAGCTAAGTGTTAAATCACTTAATTAACACAACCCTGAGAGAGACACTATTGGGATTTGGCCTAGGGGAAGGCAATTGAAGTGACCTTCTTAAATTTTGTACCTACATGCCTCTCTTGTCTTATTCTATGATACGAGAGAGGCTTGGACCTTGTCTTAATCTGTTTTTAGCTGCTGCAACTAAATACCTGAGATTAGATAATTTAAGAGACATGTATTGATTCATGGTTTCTGGAAACTTGAAAACATGATGTTGATGCACGGTGAGGGTCTCCTGCTGCATCAAAACAGCAGAAGGCATCAGGCAGCCAGATGAAACAAGAATGCAACACTCAGGTTTTTCTCTTCTTACAAAGTCACAAGGCCATCCTGAGGGCCCTATCTTTTTGTATTCACCTAACCCTAATTACCTCCCAAAGATTGACCACCAAACACAATTGAGATATGACTTGGGGACTAACTTTCTAACACAAAGACTTGGAGGGACACAGTCAAACTACAGAAGGCCTAGATGGCAGAGAAGCCAAAGTTTAAGGGCTGGGCCTACTGTACTTGTGAGAAAGTGTGGTTCCCAGGAGGTAGGTGAAGCCCCTGAAGAATTTTGAAGCATCTTGGGGTGTGGTGGGGGCTCTCAGCCTAGATGAGCAGGAAAGCCTGGGGCTATGAGAGGCAGAAGAAGCACCCGTAAGGGCCAGGAGGTCAGCACTGAGGAGACAACAGGAGCATATGGTTACTAAGGCCTGTAAGAGTGGGTGGGTGGGTGGGGGAACTTGGGCACTGTTTTCAAGTCTAATGGGCAAAGAGAAGACTCCATGGGGGATTTTGAAAAGAAGCCAAAGCCCAAGGAACAGAGGAAGTCCCTGGAGAGATATTAGGACCCACAAGAAGAGAGGGACTCTTAGGGTTTAGGGAATAGGAGAAATAGATCCTCCTAGGATAAAGGAGGCCTCTGGAGAATGGTAGGCACCAGTACAGGCAGACTCATCGGGTGTATCAAGGTTATGAGATGATTATCAAAGGACACAAGATTTTCTGGACAGGCAGGCAGCATAAACTTCTGGGACACCATTTGGGCAGAGAAATGTAAAGATTCCTTGGGAAGAAGAAAACAAAGGGAACAAGGCAAACCAATTTGTGGGGGTCAGGGCCTGGTGGACAAGGACATGAGTAGGATAAATTTTGTCCTCCAGGCTAGTGGAAGCCTGTGGAGGAGAGATGACAGCAATAGAAAGGGGACATTTCTAGGAAAATCTTGGGACCTTGTTGACAGTGAAGGCTTCTGAAGTAAGTGGTAGGTCCCCAAACACTTGAAAACAGGAGTTACCACAAGGGCAGAGAGAAAATGAGAACAGGCCTATCTCTCATATGCTGTTTGTGCTGGAGTTGAGAGATCACTCTCAGTGGCTTTCTTCCTTCAGAAGCCAGTCTGATACAGTGCGTGAGCCATGACCATTGGTCCTGGACCAGACAGACCAAATTAACTCTGAGATTAGAGTCATCTGCAAGGTACGGCATCCCGAAATAGCAGAGACTCTGGTGGTGTGAGTTTGGATTGGCATTTCTCGGTGTCAAAAATCCTTGCACCTTCTACTTGTTGCTCCTCCTCATCACTGTGTCACTAACGATGGTTGTAGGAGCCCCAATATTTATTGAAAATTCCAGACTATCAGGAAGAGGAAGAGAAAGATTTCTGCCCTAGTATTGGAACTCCCCAAAAGTTGCTCACATTACTTTCCTACATGCCCACTGACCAGAATCCAATCTCGTGATCACAGCGAGCCAGAAGGTAAGCTGAACAGTGTAGTCTTTATTCCAGGTAGCCACAGGTGCATTTAAAATTTAGGGATTTTTCTAATGAAGGGAGAACTAAAAACACAAGGAATAACAAGCAACAAATGTTCCCTACCACTCAGTTTGAGTAGGCTGACCAAGAACCCAGAAAGCCTTGAAACCAGTTTGCATGGTGCCTTAGTTACTTATTACTGCACAACAGTGTCTGAAACTTACTGTCTTCAAACAAAAAATTATATTTGACTTATGCAGTTTCTGAGTGCTCAGGATCTACACGCAGCTTAGGAGCATGGTCCTGGGTCTCTAATAAAATTTTAATGAAGTTGTCAGCTGAAATGAGACTTATTATAAACCCCAACTTGGGACAGAGAATCTACATCCTGACTTATATGGCTACTGTCTAGAGGCCTTTGTTTCTCACTGACTGTTGCCTGGAGGTTTCAGATCCTTTTCACAGGGGCCTCTCCATTGGGCTGTTCACAACATAGCAGCTTTCTTTCTCCCAAGAAAGATTCAAGGGGAAAAAAGGGAGAGAGGAGCAAAAGAAGCAGAGAACACGCCCGTAAGCCACGGTCTTGTAACTCATTGTCAGATGGGGCAAAGATCACTTCTGCCTTGTTCTTCTGGTCACATGAACAACTCTGTGGGAGGGGCTAAGCAGGCTGTGGATACTGTAAGTAGGTGAATGAGTGGCAAGGGTCAGGAGACAGGCCTTCAATAAAGAGTTCCTTGACGACGATGGGATAAAGAGTTGCCAGCCACGATGCAGAGGCTAAGGAAAGCTGGCAGCTCTGGGAAGCAGCAAGTCACAGACTAGGGAGTATGTCTTAGTAGCTATTTGGGCTACTAGAACAAAATGACATTCACTGTCCCACATATAAAGAATAGAAATTTACTTTTAATGGTTCTGGAGGTTTAGAAGTTTAAGATCAAGCTGTTGGTACCTTTGGTGTCTGAAGAGAACCAATTCCTCACAGATGGTGATTTCCTGCTGTGTCCCCAATGTGATGGAAGGGAGACACAAGCTCAGACCTCTTCTCCAAGGGCACGAAGGGGCTTAGTCACCTCCCAGAGACCCCATCTCTCAATGCCATCATGTAGGTAAGGTTTCAACATACAAATTTTGGGAGGACACGGACGTTCAGACCATAGCAGATTTCTGAGGCTCATGGTTCCAGAGGTTTCCATCATGGTTAGGTGGCAGAAATGGAAGGGCAGTGCAGAGGGAAGTGGCTTACCTCATGGCAGAACAAAAGCAGGTTGAAAGGGAAAGATTCACAGAAGAAGGGACTGGGGACAAAATTAAGTCCTAAAGCTCATGCTCCCATGCCCCACTACCTTCAACTAGGTCCCCTCTCTTAATTCTCCATCGCTTCCCAATAATGCCATCAAATTATAATCTCATCAATGGCTTAATGCACTCAAGAAGTTAAAACCCAATGATTCCGTTGTTTCTGGAAACCCCCACTACATACCAAGAAATATGCTTTAGTAATTTCTAAGCGTTTTCCATTTCAATGAAGGTGATAGTCAAGATTAACCATCACAACACTTAAGGAACAACCCTTTCTATGAATTTAAGGAAGGAGCTAACTTTACTAGCATGTAATAATCATCCCTGTACCCTATGGTTCAGTCTATCCAACTCCATCCAAATGCAAGGCCAACACTGATGAGAGGATCAGTATTCTAACTGTGGACTCAGGGTACCACCAGAGAAATAAACACACAGTATATTTTACCAACTTCTTATAGACCCTGCTTGCCTTTAGAAATGACTGATGTGCGCACTCTCATTCCAGCAGTAGCCGATCCTGTCTGGCCTGTCACTCAAGAGTGAAGGACTCAATACTGTGTGGATGGGCTGAGTCATTACACAGACAATTAAACACCCAACTCCATAGCCAGACACCAACACATAGGCCTTTATGCTTGGATAGTTTAGCTCTTTTCACAGGAGAAAAGATCTTTGGTCTTATTTTCTTTCAAGCTTAAGGGTTACTTGGGAGGCCAGCTTCAGTGACGAGTATGCAGAAGCTAATTTGTACAGTCACTGCTCACACTGGGGGGGACAGTGGTACACAGAGCACTTTGCAGGAGACAGCCTGCCATTGAATTGGATCTTAATATTTTAGTCCATGAGCCAGCAGTTGCACTAGAGCTTGGCTTTAAAAAAAAAAAGGCAGGAAAACCCCACACACATTCTTTCAATTTCTAAAGGGAAATTTGATTCGAACTGTAGAACAAAGGATGAAGAAATAGAAGTAAAAGAAAATCAAAGAAAAAGTGATTTGGATTCAAGGGGATCAGATGTTTCATTTATTGCAGGTTGGAGACCTTCAATCAGTCAAAAGAAAGGAACATTTGTATTAAAATACCTATGAGGCAGAGAGAAGGCCTTGATCGGGTGCTGGAGAGTTAAGTTACAGCAATCTTGCTGAGAGATATGAACCCACCTCCAAGGCTATCTGTTCCCAATATTGAAGGCTTTCTGTGTTACAAACCTGAGATGAAAGGTAGCTGCTTTGACGTCTGGGTCTGGAAGCCAGACACTGAAATCAGCCGCGTTCTTCATGCATGTTGTACAGGGAAGGGAAGCTCAAGATAGGGCGCAAACACAGCTGCTCCATTAAAATCAAAAGATGTTAATGTGAAACTAAGGGTTCAAGTCACCCATGCACATAGAATGTGGGCATAAATTATGAAAACCTCTTCTGCCAGGTAGAGTAGGGGTAAGGGAAAAGGCACCGTGTTAGGAGTCAGGGACGCAGGGCATGGCCCCTCCCCTGCCTTGGTCTGGTTCAAAAGGCTAGACACATAAGCGGTACTAATGGATACAAGTCAAATAAATGCATGAATGAAATAAATGCTGAAAGCTTGGATAGATCCTTCTCTTTGGCCCTCAATTCTGTGAAATTAAGAGGTTGGATGGGATGAAGTTTCCTCACATTGGATGATGGTTGGGTACTATATGGGTAGGTTTGGGTGACATACAAGAATATGGGCTTAAATAATACTAACTCAAAGAGACATGTGAGGAGAGGAGTACCAGGGATCTGACCTAAGGTGGTTGTATGATCTAAGACAGCTCTTTGGGTTTCCCTGTGCCATGGTATAGACCTGTAAGAAGGATACAAACAACACTATGGATTTGCTCTTCAACTGCTAACAACCCCCATATAGTAAACACTATACCAGATGGAAGAATTGAAGCTGAGTCAATGTGACTGCCATCCGTGGGGAAAGTAATGAGACCATGAACTTTAGCTCTGCAGGACAGTGGCTACTGTGAGCTAGGAGCATGAGGGAAGTTGGTAAAAGGCTGTGCTTCTGCAAGGGAGAGAGGCCTCCCAGGTTGGATGGGATACTCGCAACCAGCAAAAGCAGAAAGAAAAGGACTTTTGGAGGCATGGGTCTTTTATATCCTTGAAAGCCATACCTATCCACCCGTGAATTGTATAACTGGTATACCACAAACTCCAACAACATCTCTGCTTTGCATGCTAATTTCTTCCCTAAATATGAAACCAGACTCATTGCTTTTTTCTCTGAACTCTGCCTGCCTCTGTCTTCCTGGGGACACTGACTCTCAGAGCCTGGGGCAGGCATTTGAACACTAACTCCATCTGTTTTTTGTTTTATACATGGGCCCAGAGAAGGGTCCTCACAGCAGATTCTTTTTGCTGCCCTTCACCCACACAGCCAAGCCTTTGACTCACTTGTGAACATGTGCCATTGTTTCTGCTCTGTTCCTCTTGTCTCTTCCAAATCAATCCATTGCTGTTTGCAAAATACAGATCTGACCATTTCATTCTCAGGCTTTAAGGCTCTGATGGCTCTCACTGACCTCAGAACAAAGTTCAAGTTGTCGCAGGACATTCACAGCCTTCTACCCTGTGGACCCCACCTACCTTTCCTGTCTCACCAGCCTTTACCAATGTGCCCCCAAGACACATGTGTGCAGTGGCTCTCAACTTCTGCTCCCCACTGTGCCTGGTGTCTTCCCACCTCTTGAGCTGACACACATTCCTCTGCTTTCTTTGCATGACTTTCTGCTATGTCCAGCTGTGGAACTAGAATCAGGCCCAAGAGTTTACTCCTCTGGAAACTTCCTCTGGCTATGGCCCCTTCTGTCTCCATCTGGACCCCTATAGCAAGCTGAGAGTGAAGACCACCTAAGGTGATGGGTCCTTGAAAGTTCCAGAGGAAAAACCCTTTCTCAAAATCATTTTTGCAAAATCCTTTACCTGGTAAAAACACTTTCACCCAGCATAGAGAACCTCTGCAGGGAAAAGGGGGAGAGAACGAGAGAGCGAGAGAGCAAGCTGAGTGAGAGTGTGAGTGTAAGTGAGATAGACAGAGAGAGAGAGAGAGAGAGAGAGAGAGCGAGAGAGATGGAGAATGAGAGAGCGAGAGCAAGCGAGCGAGATTTCTCATATTGGAAAAAGGCCCAGGGCAGAAGAAAATGAAAAGCCACCAGTTGGTGGGAGGTGCTGAGGAGGTGCAGCAGGACACCCGGATCAAATGGAAGGGAGGGATATTTCTGGGAGGCCTGTGGGCCCCAGCCCTCGCTGGCTCACACTTACCTCCAAGAGGCAGGGCAGCTGCTTCTGCAAAGGCCTCAGACCTCTGCTGTGCATCAGGCTGTGCTCATGGCCAGCAAGACCAGGCTGGATGGCTAGGCTGCCACTGGGCTCGGTGTCAGTCACGTGGGAAGCCTGTGCCACCCCCAGCGTGGGCATTTCCCTTTCTGCCATGGACATCCGTACTTGTTCATGTAAACTTTCAAATTCAAATACTAGGTTGGGCAGGCGACAAGGTAAGGTGAACAGACTGGATTGTGGCTGCATCCGTGAATTTTCTAAAGAGATGGGATATTGGGACTTTCAAGGAAAAAAATCTTCTGTTATTAAATGTTTACTCACTTCTTAAAAACACAGTACAGTGCAAAAGATCCCCGGACTAGTGGTCTGATCGCTAATGTGCAGTTTCAGATTAAGGTCATTTGTTTAGGGCAAATAAATGTGCCCCTTAAATTTGTATAAGTTCATCTTTTTGTCTGCTAATTGAAAGCCTGTCATTTAGTGGCTATTTCTTACTGTGGAGGCAAGAAGATGGAGGCCCAGAGAGGACAAGCTTGTTAGGGTCACAGAACAAGTTAGAATTCCCGTCGGCACTTCTCAGTACATTTATAGATCATGCACACATGCACGGGTGTCTGTGTTTGTGTTTTCTGGGTCCTTAAGAAAAAGCCCACCAGGTTACCAGATGTGCTGAGCTCCAGGGAGCCCAAGGAAGTGGTTTGCCAGCGATGAGAAGCAGGCCCCAGCTGGGCTGCAATCTGGCCTTTCCATCAGCCTTTCTCTTCCGCCCACAGGAGATAAGAGGCGACCAGGGAACTGACTCACAGTCACGTGCCACCTGAATGATGTCCTTTGCTTTCTTTTATCTGTGTGCTTTGGCAAGCCTCCTCTACCCTCTTAAATACATGCGAAGCCTTTGGACTCTTGAGGCTCTGAGCAAGAGAGCAGCCTCTCCTTCTGGTGAACCCTGATGCTTCGCTGCCTCCTTGCATTTCTCAGGGTTCCCTCGTTTCCTGAAGCCTCTGTTGAGAGAAGGTTCTGGAAATCTGCTTTTCTACTCTTTGGAGAAGTTGTTGAAGGAGAGCAATGCTTCAGTGAGGCACAGGAGGCCCTAGTGGTGGGCTTACAGGCTGTCTCTCTGGAAACCTCCTGGTATATGTCCGAGGACTCCTCTTAAGGGATCCCTTATCCAGGTTCTGCTAAGGTTCTATCTAGGTTCTCTCTTTTTTAAAGCTTAAAATGTATGTAGATGTGGGGTGGGGGAGAAGGAGAGGAGAAGGAAAAGGAAAAGGAGAGGGTGTGCAGGCAGAGGTACTGGAATAGAATTTAATAAATATTTTTGGTTCCAGTGATGCTGCAAGCCCTCTCCAGGCCAGGCACAGGAGGATGCACTGGCTGGCTTGGGCCCTTGCAACTCTACAGTTCTGACAACCTTTGTTTGGTTACTTCCTTATTTTCTCAGGTAACTTCAAAGTCAGATTCTTCAAAATATGATCTGCATTTAACGCAGCCCTGGACCTCTTAGAAGAAAGGCCATTAGAGGAAAATGTGGGATGTAAAATCTTCAGGGTCCAAGAAATTCTCTTTACTCTTCTGAGTCTTAGTTCCTCATGTCCAAAATGTCTCAGAAGTTTCCGTGGGTACAATAAGATCATGCAATGCTCTATGAAATGTGGAAGGACAGCCCTGAGATATTTATCAATATGTGGAGACAAATGGTCAATACGTGGTCAAAGTATTAAGTCACATTGACTCACGGAGCAAGTTTCCCTACTGAAATAAAAAGAAAGTCCTAAGTTGGTACTAATATGGCTTAAATGCTGTCTGGCATCTGCCAACATAACCTTTCAATTAAACAAAGGCCAAGGCCATGGGCATCTCACAGACTGCAAGCTTCAACTGGGATAGCAGAAGGATGCTCGGGGGATTGACTGTGTCCCCAGGTCAGCCCTGGAACAGAACACAGGCCACAGAAGAGGCCCATTCATGCTATGAAGAAAGAGACATGCGTCCTCCAGACAGAACAGACTCAGGAAGGAGAGCCAAGCATGAGGAGTACCGATGGCGCTAGAATCAAAGGCTCTTAGCCTGGGTTCTGCCACAGACCATTCCAGTGAGGCCTGTGAACTCTTTTTCAGAATAATATGGTATTTTAAATGTGATGTGAAAATGCTTGCATTGTTCCTGTAGATTTATAAAAATTATGATAAAGTATACATGACTGTCTGGATTTATCTGCTCCATGTAGAATATTTATCGAGTCATACAATACTCATCCTTTTGTGTCTAGCTTACACAGTGTAAAGTCTTCAAAGTTTACTATAAAATGATGTTTTCAGGGCTGGCAAGATAGCTCAGCAGACTAAGTGCCTGCTTTGGTAAGCTCGGGGACCAGGGTTCCATCCCCCCCACTCCCCGCATGCCCCGTCCCGTCCCCAGGCTTGCTGAACCATCAACCCTGAGTCCGGGTGTGGTGGTGCACATCTGTAATCCCAGTGCTGGGGAGGCTGAAAACAGGAGTCTGAGCTGCACAGTGAGACCCTGTACCAAATATATAAATTTTAAAAAAAGTTTTCACATGCATAAAATAAAAAACAAAATTATAAGTAAAACAAATTACATAAAATAAGTCATCTAAATGAAATTTCAAATTGATATATTACTATATATGTGCTCTTTTAATTTTTTATTTTTAAAGAAAGTACAAAATAAATTAAAACAGAAAAATTACAAATGATACAGAATTTCACTAAACACAATGAGTTTCACAGTGTTTGCTGTATTGCATAGTTGGTTTTCAAATCAGTTGTTCAGATTATGAGATATATGCATAAAAACTTGGAAGAAGAAATAAAAAAAGAAAAAGTTATGAGATTAAGAAGAGAGAAAATGAAAAAAGAAGACAAAACAAATTAAGCATTAACTGCCCCTTTCTACAGACCAGCAGAAATCCACAGTACAATTACCCAAGCCATCCTGCTTCCATACATAGATGTACCTCTTTCCCCCACTCCCTTTCCTGTCCTCATCTCAGTAATTCCTTTTGAACACGTTCATTCCCTTTTCACAGTATGTGCTCTCATTAAAGGTAAGACATAGAAGTGAATCTAATAATTGCTATAATCTCCAGATAGGCATGAGTCTATTTCAAGATGTCATATAACAATTATAATTTTTAACCATTGCATTTTTGTTGTTCTTTTGTATTTTAGGGAAGGTCTACATGGTTTTCAGGGTCTCACTACTAGATCAGACTCATAGTGATCCACCTGTTTACAGTCTCCCAAGAGCT